>JAQIXX010000931.1:0-43407 GCA_034700605.1 Willowsia nigromaculata
ATGGTTCGCGATCACCTCTACTTTAAAAGTGGTGGTGGAGTCTTCGAGGATTTGGTCCTAGGACTTTTTCTTCTCTGGTCACTAGAAGTTATAGTCTGCAGTGCGATCGGAAACTTGAGGATTTTGACATATAATAAATACATTAAAAGGGGTAACTTACTTCGGATATTGGCTTGGTAGATGGTGACCTTTTCTTCTTCTTGGCCTTTTTACTTTTCTTTACAACAACTGGTGTGTCCGTCTCCGTAACTTCAGGAACTGGTAGAATGGGGACTTTAAACGGGACAACTGGAACTTTGATAGTAACTACTCTTCGGCTGCTCTTGCTCCGACTTTCCCCGCCATCCACCTTAAATAAAAATCCAACAAAACGTTAAATATTATAATGAATCATCACTTACTGACCAAATTGATTTCTTAAAAGTTCGTATTTAAAAAAAAAATAATTAAGGTTAACATTAGTTCGGATTTTAATTTGTCCATAGCTCAAAAAGTTCAAGTTACCTTATTATTAGGATCATTCATAGTTGCTTCAACTTTCCGACGACTTCTAGAGCTGACGACATCTGCAGCAGTGACTGTAACATCGCTTGCAAGTTCGGCAGGAACAACCTGGATGACGGTTCCCAGCTAAAAGAAACCAAAGAACAAAAAATGCAATAATTAATAACATGAAGACACACACGCACACAAGCGGATCATCAATAGTATTTATCATGGAGTTGAAAAATGTTTTATTGAAAGAGACATGAAAGTGCAAATTACCTGAATAACCTGTGACTGCTTCTGCTGACCCTGTTGTACCCAAGGTGCGGATAGCTTAAGCTTGGAACTTCCCTCATTCCCGACAACATTTTTGGGAAGAAAGCTGCCCAAACCTAACACAGACTGCCTTGGTTGTAATGGATGTCGTGATGGAGGTGGTTCCTCTCTCAGCTGAATACCCATTTCCTTCTCTAACCTTTCATCAAGCGAGAGTCGCTTTGGCGAAGAGTTGAATTCAAACCCATCTTGATTAGGATTTGATTGAAAGGGAGCTTGGTTAGGGTACTCATGTCCCATTGATATTGGACTTGGCTCCTCTGATTGAACGGGATGGGGTGGATAGAAATACATAGAGTGACTATTGGCATGTAAATGCTGATTATGTTCAAACAAAGCTTCCTTTGATATTCCCCCAAATATATCTGCGGGAGTAGCACCTGGCATTAGCTGAGCGTTTCCAGCTACCAAACCACCACTTGCTGCCAGTTCTGAATCACTTATGGTAGAGTCGGCAACATTCAATTGCAACGGTGGTGAATCAGTCTTATCAGCCGATGGTGGCATTGGATGACTATTGCCACCAATATTGTAAAAACCTTCCTTTTGTAACATTTCTTCAAATTCTTTCCTCCTCCTTCCTCCGTAATCTTCGCGGGGGCTTAGAAACCCAGGGTGCTCGCTGAATTCGCGTCTGTTTCTATCATCTCTGACTCTACCACCGTATCTTCGTCCGGGATCTCTAAAATCCTCACGCCAGCGATTGTTTCTATGATGGTATCTAGCACCAGGCGTCCCAGTTCTTGGACTCAATGAGCGAGACCTACTTCTTGATCGAGATCTACTTCTAGATCTAGACCGTGATCGCCTGCGTCTATGCCTCTCGTAATCCCTCGCTCTATATCTAAGCTCGTCCCTGTGACGCGAACGTGGACCATATGGACGTCCTCTGGGTGAAGGAGATCTTCTTCGCCTCCCTTCATCTTCCCGCACGCGCTCATAACTTCCACTTCCATGATGTCGTCGAGCTCTAGCATCATAAAAGTCTCGCCTATCTCTGGGCGAGTACGAACGGGACCGTGATCTAGATGATCCAGACACTGATCCAGACCTTGACCTTTGCCTTTCTGTCTTCTTATTCTGATCATCTGCAGGGACGGGTGCAATATTGTCTAAAGGTGCATCTTCTGATTTTAATTTGTCAGATGTAATCAATTGCAGCTTTGGATGTTCTAACGTGTGTGAGGAAGGCGGAAAATTCACCGTATTAGTAGAAAGTAAAGTTGGAATAGGCAGTGCCTCTATTACTTGAGAACCGCTAAGGTCAGAAGAAGAATGTTTTGCTTCCGAGCTTTTGTTAGGAGTTCCTGGGCCATCTAATTTTTCAGTTGGATGACTAGAGATATCATCAGCAACCTTTTTCTGAGATTGTTCTATATCAGATTCAGAGCTTTCGACAAATGGGTCATATAGCTTTGCTGGTATTGCAGATTTAATTTCATCAGCATTTCCATCTTCTTTGTCATTAGATTTTAATACTTTATCATGAACCGATTCTTCCGAGTCTGAGGAAGATGTACTGCTTCCATCCGAAGAAGACGAGGATGACCCTGATGATGAAGAATTTGACGAGGAACTACTTGAAGAACTGTTGGAAGAACCACTACTACTAACACGCTTACTCGCCAGCACTTTATTAATATCCAACTCTGCATCAGTCCCTGCAGATTTTTCTGTCCCATAACCAGATGAAGCTGCTCCACTAATTGCCAGTGTGTCATCTCTTCTGACATGGTCACCGTCAAGTGAGTCATCACTCCAACTGGATGGTATATGACCTTTATCACCTTTCAGCTTCTTATTTTTACTTCCCTGAGATTTGCCATCGTCAACATTACAGGGAGGCGTCACTTCAGCGGATGCACTAACAACCAGACTATTTTTCAAAAGAATGTCGGTAATATTACAATTTTTTTCTTCTAGGACAGATTTCAACAACTCGTCATTGTCCAACTCTGATATGATAGCACTGGGACCAAAAATTTCGGCGCGGCTGGAGAAACTATGCGTAGGCACTTCAATCTTCTCGATTAGCGAAGCCACCACTTTTTCAGGATCTTGGTCATCTAAAGATGGCTCTGATCCCTTGAGCAACTCTACCCCTGTTTCCTCTATTCCGTTGCCCCCAATATCAAACTCGTTATTGGTAAGCTCAGCCATTAACTCTTCGTATGCCGTTCTTTTTCTTCCCCCAGAATGACGCCTGTCCCTATCTCTATCGTGTCTGTCCCTGTCATTATGACGACTCTCCTTGTGAGAGCGATCTTTGCGATCATATTCACGCCCATGACTAGATCCACCGCCAGTGGCGTCACTTCCTCTTCTACCAGAAGCACCATCACCACCACCTCCTCTATCTTTCTTGTGCTTATCATCCTTGTCCTTCTTCTTGTCCTTATCACCTTCTGAGTCTTTCCTCTTCTTGCTATGCTTTCTTTTTTTCTCGGATTCACTATCATCTTCAGAAGAGGAGCTGGATGAGCTGCTACTAGACGAGTTATCTCTGTCAGACTCAGAGCTATGCGATGTTGAATTAGCACGAGACTTTTTGGCATGTTTCTTCTTATGCTTACTTTTACTATCTTTCTTCTTTTTGGACTTTTTCTCTTTCAATTTTTTCTGTTTCCTTTCTGGAGATCGCGACTTGGATCTGTCATTGCGAACTCGCTTTGCAGGAACACTTTCCGTCTTATCTTTGCCTTCACTTTTGTCTATATCTCGATCTAGCTTCACATCCTTAGACGCTACGGCCGGAGTTTGTACAGCGAGTTTAGAACGCTTTCTTTTTGGTCGGCGCTTGGCAGAATCGTCACTTTCGTCTTCAGATGAATTATCTGAGTCGTCTGATCCTCGGCCATGTTTTCCTTTCTTCTTTTTTGAGTGGTGCTTCCGCTTCTCGTCTTTAGAACTTTCAGATTTTTGTGCACTGACTTTCTCGGGTTCCTTACTACTTTTACTTTTCTTGGACTTGTCGTGCTCATCCTCCGAAGAACTGTCGTCCTCATCTCCACTGGTGTCAGTCCGAGATTTTTTCTTTGAGTCTTTATGATGGCGTTTCTTCTTCTTTTTCTGTTTCTTTTCCTTCCTATCTTTATCTTTGTCCTTGTCTTTACGTTTCTTATCCTTGCTTTTGACTTCGTCTTTAATTGGTGGCAAATCTAATGAAGTAGGTTTCCCAACATGTGGACTATTATTCGCCCGCAATGCAGCTGGAGGTGGTACAGGGTTCTCCTTTTCAAGTTGAAAATCAACATCCATATCTATATCTTCCATGTACTCGTCATCGGATTCCTGCTGTTTGCTTGACTTTGGCACAACAACTTTCTCCTTTTTCTCTCGCTCAGATTCAGCCTCTTCTCTTTTAGAACTCCTCTTCTCCAATTTATCGTCAGTCTTAGTAGTAACCGCTTTACTTGAACGGGATCTATTATACTCCTCCCCACTCTCATTGTCGGACACAGACACACTGCCTCCTCTTCGCCTTCTATCTTTCTCTACTAGAATGCCAGCGGTGCTTCTGTCTTTCCCTTCGACTTTCTTTTTAGGCCTTGGATCCTCATGCTCATACTTCTTTTTGAGGAGTGGAGAAGGAGCAGAATCCATTGAGTCCTGTTCAGGATCAGTTTCCTCGCTGGATTTGCTTTTTGAATCACTTCTAGAGGAAGAATTTCCAGACTTTTTCCCAGTCTCTACTACTGGATGAACTACAGGGCGTCCATTTTCAGACGCACTATCCTCCATATCGTCGGAATAAAGATGGGATATCAATACACCTTTAGAGCCATCAGATGGACAGAATGCCATTTCATTGCTCGCAAACCACTGTTGTCCTTTGTGCAATTCGACACTTCCAGATTCAGTGGTAGCGTTCTTTTCGCTGGTCGTGATTATATCATTCATTCCACGCAATACATCAGGTGCCTCTAACTTAAAAATCTGATCTCTTGACTTGTAATAACCAGCAAAACTTAATGGATTAGTACCATACGTGATTGGTGGTTGCACAGACGTTTTCTTCAATAATTCGACAGGATATTCTCCCTTTTCACCATTCTGAAGCTCCAATTGGATTGTTGAATGACTCTTTGCTGACCTTTGTAAACCTTTTGTCAGGGGAGATGGTTGCACAACTTCCTTTGATCTAGAAACAGACCTCGATCTGGACTCCGTCTCATCTTCAGATGACCCACTTTCGCTCTTTGACCTACACACATAAAAAAAATTTCATGAAGGACTTTCATTTGTCATCGCACAAATTCAAATTTGAAATTACTTCAGGAAGACGTTCTAATAAAGCGTGAGTGCACTGCGTGGAAGCGTAAACCAAGTGAATTAATTCAAAAAATAAAGTTGCATGCAAAGCATTATCTTATATTTATTATAAATGATGGAGATACTTAAAATATTTATACCTTTTATTATCTACTTTCACCAGCTGCCTCCATAAAGTCTGAATATGATCAAACTTGTACTGGTACTTGCTAAATTCATTCCAGTCGTTCGGCATACGTGAACGACGAACTTTATCCAGTTCTCGTTCCAGCTCTTCCTCTCGCTCACGCCTTCGCTGTGCCTCTTTCCTTTCCTTTTCTCGCTTCTCTCGTTCAACTGCTTCTTTCTCCCGTCGTTCTTTTTCGCGATTCTCTCTTTCCTTTTTCCTCTCACGAATTTCCCTCTCGCGACTATTACTTTTTGACCTTGAGTTTTTTGACCTATGTTTGTCCTTCTTCTTACTTTTTGAATGTGGACTTTTGCTGCGTGAACGTGACCTTCGTTTGTCCTTTTTCTTTGGAGGTGTATCACTCCTGCTCCTCGACCGCCGGGAGGACTTTTTCTCGCTTCTATCTCGATCTAAAGAATCCTTTCTCTTGTCCCTCTTGCCTCGTCCCTTCTCATTTTCTTTACTTCTTGAACGCCTTTCCCTACTTCTGGATCTCCATCTATGCCTTTCTCGACTTCGAGATCGTTTGTCCCTACTTCTCGAACGCTTCGTACGGTCTCTACTTTTTGACCTTTTGTCGCGAGTTCTAGAAGGTCTTTCCCCACTATGCGATTTAGAACGCCGTTCTTTGCTTCGTTTTCGTTCACGGCTTCTCGACCGTTTATCTCTAGAACGTGAACGATGATCCCGTCTTCCATCTACGGAGGAATCAGACTTTGAATGAGATCTTGATCTACTCCTTGAACTACTTGTTTCGCGTTTACTACGAATATTTCTGGAGCCACTAAGCGGCTGCGCTTTCTTGACGAATCCATCGCTACTTTCTTCAGTCGGCTTTGTCTCTGATGAAAAATCGGCCAAATTAATTTCATTATTTCGCACCACTGATTCCGTCGAATTCACCACAGTAGGAATAATTACTGCCGTTACAGGTGGGGGTTTAGGGATACTTGTTGATATTACTGACACTTGCTTAAGTTTTTCACTTAAAATTGAGTTTAACGCCATCACTTCTTTCATTTTCTCTTCCTCCTGCTTGATTGATGCAATAGCCAGATTTTCTTGCTGATTGGATTTGGACTTTGACGATTGATGAAATACTGTTACTCCCTTCATTGCAGAAGTTTTCTTTGATGATGCAGCTGCTGATGCCAATTTAGCTGCAGAAAATGCAGCCAGACGTTTCTTGGCTTGCTCCTTGCCTAAAACGTGTATTTTAGGTTTACTAGATTCAGACGTTGTTCCAGTGTTTATTATTTCACTTGACTGTGCTGGCGAAACGTTCATTTCCGCATCATCATCGCCAACCATTGCTTGACTTGGAGAGTACTTTGATGAATCTGGGGGTAGAGGGATCTCGGTATCCTCTTTCTCCATATCGGTAGGATATGGTATTTCATCCAATATTGCACCAGGTAAACTAACTTGTGGCATCACAATTTTTTCGATCCCTGAGTCTGATTCAATCGAAGACTTTCTCCCCCTCCCACTTGTACCATCTTCACCAGGTGAGGCAGGTAGAGGAAGTGATGACTCGGAATCTACGTCAGACATTTTAGGGCCTGTGGAGTCAAAAAATAACGCAATTAGCAATGTATGCCTACATACCTTTCACTTCACAGTGCTCTGAAAATGCATTGACAAAATCCTAGTTAAAAGAGGGCGGTAAACTAAATAGATATTGACTATGGGGAATCCAAAATTATAGTATGACGCCCTATAGAATGGCTGATCTGATGGTTTACATTTCTTATTCGAGTTTTTGAAAACAATGTACAAAATCAACACATTCCATTTTGTTATTAAAGAAAACCACTGACTATGCATTAACAGAGTCCACATCCACATGTAATTTTCTTACGCAGTGAAAAAACTTTTTGATTATTTTGATGCTAATTCTTTTAACTGATCTCATCATTTGCCATTTCTCAAATAAAATTAGGACAGGAAGATGTACGCACATTGCATGGCATGCTATCAAACTTCTGACTATGCCTTCGAGAAAGTACTGAAAAGGTATGAGTTATTGCTATCCAAATCTAGTAATTCAACTTTAAGTATGTTTTCCTCATATATATTAGCAAATTAGCAGGTCTACGTCAAGTTTTTACTACCTTTTTTCTGAACTTCATTACTTACTATTAGCGTCCATCACGATCAACATGTTAAAACTAAATCTTGTAAACCCAATATACTTATAATACGATTTTACTGAACTATATTACGTTCCTCTATCTTCTTCTGCGCTTGTAGTAATTCACACCAGTAATTCCTCGACTTCTTGAAGTCGTTCATTATTGTCACATCGAATTCGATGTTGATAAATGAATATAAACTAAAACTAACAAGTAAATACTCAATTAGTGAAGGGGGTAAAGACAAAAATGCCGATGGATACGAAGAATACAAAGTAGTTGACTACTGTTAGTTTCACGGAGCCTACAAACTGTTAAACAAAGAGTTTATAAATGAACAATTACTATTTTACGAGCTATTCTTGTTCCTTGTAAAACAATGGTAAACGGAAAAGGCATTCATCTAGCCGTCAACTACATATCACACAACTTTGTTAATTTGCTATAACACTGTCGCTATCTGTGTTAACAAACACTAAAAATCGATGTCATCATTTAATCAATCGCTTGATTAACTTTCATTGGAGCTATGGAACTTGTCGTATGAGCAATATTGAATATGATCTGATTTAGGATGTGTAGAGCTCTGGTAGATGTAATATATCTAAACTAAACCTAAATAAATATCAGTAGTATATAAACAGACATAGGAAATCTCTAATCGCTGTTGTTATTACTGATTCGTGACAACGAAATATTATGATTTAGAGGGTAGTTGTAGTTTCTTAATTTTTTCCAAACATTCTCGATTCCTAACTATGATGCTTTTGGCCAGTAAATGAAACCGATGGAACGTAATAAAAACACCATAAACCTTTCAAAGGCTTAGAGATAAAATTATTTTGCTTTGTTCGATTTAAAAATGTTTTCAGAATGGAAATTCTCAGATCGGGAAACTTTGCATTTGATATACAAGGGATT
The DNA here is from genome assembly GCA_034700605.1 of Willowsia nigromaculata. Classification (NCBI taxonomy): domain Eukaryota; kingdom Metazoa; phylum Arthropoda; class Collembola; order Entomobryomorpha; family Entomobryidae; genus Willowsia; species Willowsia nigromaculata. Next base: position 8,320 of record JAQIXX010000931.1, read on the forward strand.
ACAATATGATTCTAAGATTTTAGCAACTCTCATATCTGTTTTGCAAAATTTTAAGAACATGACATTTTATACAATTAAAATCTAAAAATGAATTCAAAGCATTTCGTCGTTAGAGAATCTATCCTTGAAAACCAACAGTAAAATTTTCGACAGTAACTATTACATATTATTGCTACCCTTACTATTTAATTTTCATTACCAGTCGTGAAATTACTATTAATTTTTTTCTAGTGTCTAGTAGCGTCACTAAAATAGTCCTTCGATTGGCACCTTTCACCTTCGTGAGAGCTTGAGTTACTTTTGACGCAAAAATTGCTAATTTCTAAAGTTGTAAGTCCTTGCCTGAATCCAGATGACGACAACTAATCAGATTAATAAACATCCAGTAAAGAGTAGGTAAAAATGAACGAGAAAAAACCAAAATCAAGATTTCAAATATTGAATGCAATTACCTGAAGAAACCTCTCGTCCCCTTTGCCAGTCCTAATACTTCACTCCAATATAATGTATGTAAAACAGTTCCACAGACAACGACACGTACAACTTAATGATTCAATCGAATCTGTAACTCAATATCCGACACACATTTTAATGGAATTCCTTCACATCTTTCTTCCATATTTTCAAACGCCACATCTTCCACCCGATATGTACATTTCAGTACAAGCGGCAATTTACTTCCAACTTTCACAAAATCCTTCTTGCCTCCCTCCAGATTCAGACTATAAAATGAACACTTGGCTGACAACCACTACTGACTACTATTCTTGATTGTAAATATTGTGATGTAATAACTCAGCCTCTTAATATTTAACACTACAGTCAACTCAACAACAACAACAATTAAAAAACTTGTTTGGATGCTTCCCTCTTTCGCTCCTCGTCGACTATATCACATCTCATCGACACACTCCAACATCTACAAACTCTACCAAAACCCGTCGTGACCGACTGCTAACATTGAATGAATGAGATCTAAATCATTTTTCTGAGAATTTCAACACATCTTACATTTCTTATGTAATGATTATTATTTAACAAACAAAAATTAGATAATTTTCCGAAGAATTGTAAAGTTTAGCACAAGAAATGTTGCTTTGAGAGAGGATAGAAAAAAATCAATGAAATGAATATGGATGGGTTCAACATCAACAGCAGAGAAGCAATATCCGTCGGTCTCCTCTTTTCGATGTGCGAGCGAGCATTTTTTAACACTTTTTTTCTTTCGTACACAAATAAGGAGTCATCCATTCATTACCGCTTTGTTTTTTAGTGGGCGGTTATGTCCCACCTCACGTCGTGGGTTGATCACACTTTAGTGAACAGAGTACATGGATGCATCCTTTCACAAACTGCTTTTTGTAAAGAAGCGAGAAGCAAGAAGGCCGAGTAAGCACCGAGCACATACTTTTTTAGAAGCTACATCTTCGATCATTTCGCTGAGGAGCAAACAAAACTAGAGGCAATGCACTATCAGTGCACAGGGTGACTTCAAAATACTCACAAGTTTTGTTGCACCTCTGCTCACACTGCAGACTGGCTTTTCGTTAGAAGTTCAGCTCATCCAAGGAAGAAATTCTGATAACTTTTGGGAAAAGTGGATGTGGTGAAGACTGTACTGCTTCACAATTTGCCTGGGCTGCTGACTGGGGCATGCATGACGGGGCTGAGCTTTTTGGGGGAGCGAATGTGGTGTTGGTAGGGTTCTACGATTCTTGCTGATTTAATGTGACGGGAAGGGGTAAACTTTAGGTGAAGTATGGAAAGGACGAGAGGGGAATAAAATTGATGGCGAGAACTATAGTATGGATTGTTCATGCTTTTTTTTGGTGAGTTTTGTTTATGGGCGGAGAATTGCACAATAGCCTCATTGTTTATGTTTTGTATGTGCTCATTTTGCTTGAGGTGTAATAATATTTACATGTGGATCATATGGTTTGGGCTCGGCTGTTTTAATGCAGATGTAAGAAGCTTGAAACAATGAACAATGAGCACAGCGTTTTGAATGATGGACGATGAACTGAAGATTTCAGTTCCTTTTCCGGTGGAGACGACCTTTAGAAAATAGTCAAAATTCATGGGCAATGTTGGGGTGTCTGACGGGATAATGTTTCGATGAGAGCTTTTACTGATTTGAAAGTGGTGCCTCACAGTCGTCAGTGTTTTTAGTAGAAAATCAGTGGTGAAACTTTACTTTGCAAGATTAGCATCCATTTGGAGGAAGAATAGCTACTGTGTCCACTACATTTTTGAGGAGGAAGTATTCGAATACCTGTGGTTATTACAAGCACTTGTCATGGGTTCCATTGGGAGAGCGTTCAGGTTGTTTCGAACCCAGCCAAAACAGTTTTTGGTTAGGCGACATGTCTCCAGACCGTTTTCCAATCAGCAGGATTCTTCGGGGAATGCGAGCTGGAACTGGGGAGCGCTCAGGAAAACAATTCTAGCTGCGCTGGGAGCAAGTGCTTCCGTGTACGTGGGTACGCACTTGATGCTTTATCGGCGACCTGTTCATGCCTTGAAGTCACGTAAAGTAAGTTTCAACTAAAATGTTGTCGTGTTATTCAAATTTCATGAAAGTCAAACCAACTAGTAGAATTTTGGATCTAATAATGTTTTTTTTTGTATTTCACTTTAGAATGAAGTTGAAGTGAAGACTTATAAGTTGACATCCCGAGAAAAGCGGTTTTTGAGATTTGCATCTGTCGAGTATGACGGACAGCTCTATATGACGCCACAAGACTTTCTGGAATCTGTTGTTGAAGCAGAACCTCGTCGTAAGTTCACCCCTGTATTATATAACGATATTCGCAACGCTCTAGAGGTATTCATGTTGAATCTATGACTAAAGAATGTAAATGACGTTCCGCTACCCAACTAAATAGCACGACTGAAAAGGAAACCATTGACGAAAGCTGACCTGCAAATGATTAAGGACTCAACCCCTCCATTGCACAAAGGATCTCCGCAAATGTTCAGGAATTTGCGAGATAAAGGCATGACAAGAAATTTTTTGTACAATCATTAGACGTAGATGTAACATTTGATTTTGTAATGTTTATATTTATTTAAAGGAATTGTATCTTACACGGAATATCTTTTTCTGCTGTCGATTTTGACAAGTAAGCATATAAAGTATGATTTTATAACTCTATTTGTATTATAGTGAATAATAAGTTACATTATTAACAATACTTATGACAATTTATTTCATAGAGCCTCAAACTGGTTTCCGGATTGCTTTTAATATGTTTGATACGGATGGAAATGAGAAAGTCGACAAAACAGAATTTCTTGTGGTAAGTTGGTTAAAGTTACACTGGGTTATGGTCAAATAATTTTTAATTATTGTTGGAATTGGAATACAGGCATATACAGTATTGTATTTACCTTCACCATAATTATGCCATGTTTGCATGATTAATCGATATTTGAAATATCGATAGTATAGTTGTTGTATTATAACACAGTCGTGTTTAGATAATATCCGTTGTAACACAATTGAAATCAATCTCATTACCTTGAATGCCTGACACTGAATATTTGGCATTGTTCATTGAGTATGACTAAAAACTTTTCACTTGTAGACCCAATGTAAATATTCGGTTTTTGCTTTTAGTAGTATTTATATTTTATAAGAATTATGGATGTCTATTTACAAATTGCCCTCGTAGCTGCGACACCACATTCGACATATGATACATAATTTATTTGAAAATAGTTTCCTTTGTTTAAAATTATTATTTGGTTTTTTATTATTTAGTTATTGCACCTGATACCCATGTACTCCCACACGACAATCATCCAAAACTTGCGAGAGTATGTGCGTCATTTGGTTGATATCGTAAAAAATTCAGTATCGTCAGCCGAGATCAATATGCCGTCATCCGCCAAAAAGGTTACTTCGTTTAAGTTTGGGAATGATTTATCAAGCAAATTGCTATTAACTGATTTGTCACTCTTCACCCCAGGTCAATTTGCGTGCCAAAGCCCTCTTTGTAAACTTGTTAATTAAGAATTTATGAACTTGTTCGAATGTGCTTGCAATTGGGATCTGTGTTTTCAGTACGAAAACCTTCGTGATGATAATGTGGTGTCAGTGTCAGATTTTCAGAACAATAATTCAACCGGTTAACTGTGAAACGGGTGGGTGTCTTGCTTTTCCGGTTTATTGTCTGAGTTATAGTAAAACAAGTAGAGGTAGATGAATTGGTATTTGTTATGTAAGCCCGTTGTTTGCTTTTCGTTTACCATTTTGTTCACTTTGTTATTCTTCATAATTACCCAATGGCCCAATATTGTAGCACTTTATGTTTGTGAAAGCAGTTCATCGTTATGTCATATTGTGTTATTGCGTAGACATTCCCACTTTGTCTTAACCACGCCTCAAAAGTTGATACCATTTCCATTACTGACATTGTATATGTTAAGAATTTTAACAATTATGTTGCTTCGACTAAATATGCAATATTCATTTTGAAATTAACATGTCAATTTCTTGTTTTTTGCGCTCCGCCTTTTCATCTCTAACTACGTCTCTGTGTTATCTGTGTCTTCTGTAATTTCTTGTAACTTGCTTTCCATTTACCAACTTCTGTATTGTGTAATGCCAATGACGTGTGTAACCTATTAATTCACCCTTTCTTCATCATCGAAAAGTTAACTAAAATAACCAGTAATTTCTGTGGATCCACGCAGTTGGAAAAAGTTTTCAGCATGGCTTGGAAGGATAAACGAGGTCTACTGAATCAAGAAGATGATGACGAGAAAAAAGAAAATGGAGAAGAAGGAAGTTCAGATGGCAAGAAAGATGATGAAAAATCAAAGAAGCCAGAAAAAGTGGACTATAAAGACGAATTAGTGGATGATGAACGGGGCTTGCAACGACGACATATAGTTGACACAACATTGCTCGTCCATTTCTTTGGCCCAAAGGGAAAACGGGAAATTCGTTATGAAGATTTTAAAAAGTGAGTTAGTCAATTTTTAATGATATCATTTGGATATTGCCAACCGCTTTATCATGAGGTAATCTTCATTTTTAAAAAAATTGTCACTCAGGTTCATGGAGGATTTACAAACAGAAGTACAAGAACTGGAGTTTCATGAATTTTCAAAGGGACTAGACACCATATCTCAAGTAGATTTTGCCAAAATCTTGTTACGGTACACTTACTTACAAACAGAGGAGTACGAACTGTATCTTGAGCGTCTGGTTGATCGGATTAAATTGGAGCAAGGCATAACCTTCCTGGAATTCAGAGCATTTTGCCAGTTTCTTAACAGCTTGGATGACTTCAATGTTGCAATGAGGATGTACACTTTGGCTGATCAGTCCATATCACAAGACGAGTTCAGGAGAGCCGTACGAATTTGCACAGGCACTGATCTGAGTCCGCATTTGGTAGAGACAGTTTTTCAAATATTTGATGAGGACGACGATGGTAATCTTAGCCATCGGGAGTTTATAGGAGTCATGAAAGACAGATTGCATCGTGGCTTTAAGGTAGCTTGAATGAATAATGAATTACCATTTGCCTGCGTAAATGTACGCATGAAACCATATTCAACTTGATTTTTTGTGTGTTATGTAGCTATTTACCAAAAGCGAAGGATGGGATTGGGAGGCATTTAAACAGTGCCTTCGACAAGAAATGAGAACTCAATAAATACTCAAGCCATCGTTATTTAACATTTAGTCTTAGGGAAAATAAACTCAAAGTTTTCAAATCTTGTATCCTATCTCTATTTTAAGTGTGATATTTAATTGTGCATGTTGCATGTGATATTGATATAATATGTATTGTCTTTGTCTTTTGTCTAGTCAATGTCAAGAGTCTCATGCTTTTGTTCTGTAAGGTATTTTTACTTCAAGAAAGGAAGTGTTCATCAAAAAGTATCTATCTACCAATGTACAGAGTTTTGAGTCAGTGGATGGTGCTGACAGTATGAAGAATTTGCAATTTTAAAGTAAATTAAAACGTCTTACATCTTATGACATCAATATTTTAAAAAATGAATCAACAATTATTGCAATTTTAACTTAGGAATTAAGAATTATATTCAATATAATATTATGCCCAATTATTATAAGTCTCTTGATGAGCATGTCATTTACGATATAAATGTTGACAAAAAATAATAAATATAAACGCGTTTGGATTTCTAGATATCACAGATCAAGCATATAAGATTTATTTTCAATTTGTCAAGTAAATAAATATGCCTACACTTCACATATATTACCAAGATATGGTACTGCGCTGCGCTCAAGTACAATGCTGCTGCTCTTGCCTCTATGTTAGTTACTGCAAATGTGTGAATCGGAAAAAATATTTTGTCTCTTTTTTCTCATCGTAATATTTATTTGATCACAGTTCAGGCATCAACTATTCCTATAAAAAGTTATAATAGTGACATTATATTTACAACAACAATGCTTATAAATTACGTTTTTCAGAAAAAGTATAGTACAGATTGATACAATCACAAATAATATTATCCAAGCAATCTATTCTACTTGTAATCTAAAAAAAGCATGAAGATGTGCAACAATTCAGTTAGAATTTTTACCCTTAATAAGTTTTTAAAACACATTAATAAGCTAAGAGGCAGTTATTGTTTTTATTTCCCCCTTTAAATGCATGTACGTACTTTGCCCAATCGTGTAACAATCACGATGCCGTCTTTGCACATTCTAGAGAAACAGCTTGGGCTCAAAAATGTCTCTCTAGTCTACCGCGTTGAAGTTTTAATGATTATTACAAAAATAAATACTTTAAAATGTATTACATTTTGACTGTTGCCTTAATGAGTATAAATTACAGCACCACAATCCACCTTACACGAGAAAGCTCTTCTTGTACTTACTACTACACATAATATTATGTCTTTACATTTGCATAAGGTTCCTTCTTTTCTAGATATGTTGTTCAATTATAGTTTTTAAAATTTAAACTACAAAGAGCAACACCATTGCAGATAATTGCAAGAAATCAGTGAAATATTTTTTAAACAAACAGGAAACAACAAATAAATAACTCAAAACTGTATAAAATATTAGCTACCAACGTACAATATTTGGTGCTTGTTTTTGGTTATGATTTTTATTACATAGTCTTCTTTTCATCTCTAGTTATAACCGTATACACTACGGTCAATGATGAACTAATTTGTAAAGACCGTACATTTGACATGACAAGTTTACTAATACACATCATGTTAGTTAGAGCTTCAAAAATTCAATATTAAGTCACTAAATTACATCAGTGTCAGTAAGAAAAGAAGAGTTAAACTAACACAGGAATCCTGGAGACACTTGAGATTGGCGAAGCTGATTTGATACTATGACACGTCTAGAGTAACAGCAAGGGTCCTTAGTCGATCAAGCAACTGTCCATTCCACGTTTGGGGAGTCTGAAATTAGTGACAGTAATAAATAAAGTAGTAATACTTTTTTTTTTGAAAGCGAGCTTAAGCAAAACAATTTAAAAAGTTAATTTTATATTTGAACGTAGCCTTTCCATACCATTTGGTTGATAGGACTATTCACACTACCGAACATGGCTTCTTCGCCATTCTGTAGTCGTTGAAGAAGTAATTCAATTTGACTTGAGACTGAAGACCTGCTAGATTTTATGCACGACTGTCTATCCTCCTGAGTCGAATTGGTCTGTGCCCACACAGACGCAGAAGAAGTGTTGGGTTTGCAGTTTGAATCCAAAATAGATTTAGAGCCCAAAGAACATTGTCCATTGCTCGGTCCACATAATGGAGACATTAGACTAGCTTTAACTCTTGTTTTTGGATCAAGTTCACTCAATGTAAATCGTAGTAGTCCCAGAGAAGTTATATCCTGACTTTCAGGATACAATCGGATATCGGAACGACTGCAAAAATAATGAAACAAACAAATGAGAAACGAAACAACCCATTTTTGCATAATGCTTAGAATAACATTCACTCTATAACTAATGATGCACTTGGACTTAAAAACTTACTTCCAATTAGGCAAGAATATCACTGTTGGTAGCTGCTCGGGACTCAATTCTGGAGGCAGAGAATTCTTGAACATGTCGATTTTGGCTAATGTCACTTTCAAGCTTCCGGCATCGTAATTGTCTGCGATGAATCTAGACAGTGCTACCATATGGGTAATAGCCATTGCACAGTAGCCACAGAAAGAAGCGGTGTAGAGTAGAAGAACTGAATTATTATGTTGCATGTCCCCATTTATGTAGTGGATTAGGTCTTCAGCTCTCCAATTTTCAAAGTATTTGTTGCTTTTTGATTCAACCTGGACCTTTTTGCTTTCGTTATTCAAAAATAAACGCGATGGTATCTTATTGACATCTCCATTTTCCGTGATCGTAGTGTAATTGTGAATTGCCGTAGCCACTTCAGAAATATTGAGGGATCGTAGAGGCAAAATTATGTCATTCTACAATAAAACAGCAATTGGACAATTAATTGTTAATCTTGTCCAAAGCAACCTGCGGCGCATAGAATCATTAGTATAAGTATAAGTGAAAAATCGGAACTTGCCTCTGAGTCAATAATAAAGGCCATTGGATCAATGTAAAAATCTCCTGAATAACCATCTGTACTTTTCAGTCCACTTAGTCCCAATCTGATGAAGTAAGGCACGTCTACTGGGTCTATGGCTAGGAATTTGAATTGACGCTCCGAGACACAACTGAGACCAGTGAAGTTTAATGCTCCTGAAACATTTTCATAATGCTGCAAAGGCTCTCTTTTGAATAAAGCACGTTTCTTTAGCCAATGTTGAATATTTGGTAGCATCTGTTGACATTGATAGCTTCCCTTGCGTTGACAAATTTGTACAACAGAGCTCCAAATCGAGGCCCATTCTGTAGAAAAGTTAAGGGAAAATTCGTCGTAAAACTAGTGATCATTCATTCGGTAACACATGGTTCATTTTTTGGAATAATTAAACATACCCGCATTAACTTTATGGGCAGTGCGGCGCAGTTTTGTCACGTTTCCACTTCTGTTACAGTTAAAATAATCAAGTGCGATTTCCTTTGCTTGCATGTAGAAGGGCGAATGCCCTGAAGGGAAATATCTTCGTGTGACCAACAAAAATATGGGGCCTTTGGACAGTTGGTGAGCAAAATCGTGTGGTCCTAATGCCACTGGACGGTTGGCAAATCCGTTACGTAAAGCATAAACCCAAGTAAGAGGCACCGTTTTTGTCCTTTCAATTATCCATTCGGCAACCTGGCTAACAGGACCTTTCAGTCCTTGTGTGTGGTATCCGCCATGCCATTTTGCAGTATGAATTTCATTGAATAAAACCAAAGATATAGCATTTGAGGAGGTAAGAAAAAACTTTTCTGCAAGTTCCGGACGGAGAAACACGCCAAATCCTACTTGGTTAAAAGGATCAGCCTCAAAGGTTCCTACGAAAATGGAAAAGTTTATTGACGATTTTAATTTGCATTTAAACGCGCAGTATTAGTGCCATCAGAGGATTCAAACATTTATTCAAACTTACTAAGCGCCATTTGCAGGTAAGTCTCATAAGCTTCAGTCGCCTCAGCAGTCGTGAAGTTGAAATAGCCCAGCATAATTACCTATATAGACATTACAGAAAAATAAGATTTTTATACATCAGTATTTTAAGATATGATTCATGATGAATTTTTAAATCTATAATTTCCCAACGTACATCATGTTGAGCTCTGAAATGCCATAACTCTTCCTCAGTGTCAATTCTCGTCACAGGCTTCAGTAACGAATTTATAAACTTAACCATAGGTTCCAGTCGAATGGGGCCATTATATATTATACCCTGATGAGATATCGCAGAAAGAACAAATTTTTTCATTTCAAATTTCAATTTCATTCGTAACTATTTTCATAGTATATACATACTCCAATTATAGAACATGTGCTTACCGCAGCCTTCCCGATGTGAGCCACAAAGATTGGATAATGTGACAAATTTTTGTAGTTTTTTCTACATTGTCCTCCTGGCCACCAGCAATTAATTGCGTAGAACTTCACTCGACCATGATAAGAGAAAAAGAAATGCTTTGCAACAGAAAGGAACACCGACTTTGAGGCAACGGACTCAGAATCCCAGGGAGCATAATAAAACAAAAATGACGGATGATACGGAATTTGTTTATTAGCGAGATCTACGTATTCTCCCATAAAATTATCTTGCAGAAAATACGCCGCATCTTTCTCCTCAAAAAATGGACCAGGTACTGACGTGGCTCTAATTTTCGGTGGTCTAAATATAAATAGGAATGAATACAGAAGTTTTTCATTCGAAATTAAAACGATTCTTTTGTTAAGACTGTGTCATATGTGTGCATAATATTATTTTATACTTACGATGATCTGAGGGAGGCAATGCAACTTGCAAGAATTAGAAAAACTATGCATAGTTCCTTGTGGTACCTTGCAACTCTAACTGACATTCTGTGAAGGAAGTTATCGAAGCGACGCAATACGTTGATTCTTTGATTAGGAGCAAGTCTGCCTTCCCTCTGGCCTTGGTCTTGGTTGGAAACACTGTTGTGGATCCCTACTGGCTGATTTCTACCAGACGGTAACTCTGGATTTATATTTGAGCCCTTTCCTCGTCTATTTCTTACAGTCTTCCCAAGAGTTGCTTCACAGGCAAATTTTCTAAACGTACGCACAGCAGCTAAATTAGATTCACTCTCACTATTTTCAGTTTCAAACCCATCTGATGAATACTGATCGTTTTCTTTGTCACAAGCAAAGTTATCTACTTCTTGACACCCGGAATGATGAAAACTACTTTCAGCTTCACTGTCTGAAGAGGAAATATTACTACAGCTAACATCAGACGTTAATTCTTCGCTTCCAGAGGTGACCGATTTCCAAGAGTTTTTCACTATCGAGCTTCCACCACTGGAGTTGACGATATTGTACTGTGACGATGAAACGGAGCTAGATAGTTCTTCTGTGTCATCGATAACACTAGCACTTCCACTGGAGGCAAGCACTTCATACAGGTGTGTGTCACTATTAAGGGACTGAGACGAGGAGGACGAGCATGAAATTTCTTGACAGTCTTTACTCTTTTTCTGCAGCGAGCCAGAGGTATTGTTCTCAGACCTACGGGTGTTATCAACTTCAGCAGGACAGGAGTCAACTTGTTCTGGATTGAAGGTCTCCTCACTCCGTAATTGACTCATTATTATCCATAACTGATTTCTTCAACATTGCTCAGCTGCTGCTGTTAAAATTTAAAAACATGGCTTTAATTACAATTAGTTAATATATCTTAATGAAATTAGGCTTATTTATACAATATAGTTTATAATATGTTCTTCTACACACACAAGATATGAATACGCACCTTTACCATTGACAGTATGTCAAATGCACTAAATCCATTGTACTTTCCTCCTACTCCATTTTTACATTCGATATCATTAATTAAATGGACCAATGAACGGGACCAGTAACGGATGATAAACCACGACTGGCAAGGGGGAATATAAAAAGGTTGTGGGTTGACCTCTCCAAATCAAATGCAATGGTTCTCTCTCAGTCGTTGAGAAACTTGACACCTGATTATTTTCACACAGTCATTCATAATCCATTTCCAGCCGGCTAAATGATGGGCGAGTCCGCTTATCCGAGGTAGACCGATCTTCTTGGTTTAACTTGCGTTTCACAATTAAGTTATTACAATTGCAAAATACTTGCTCTTGCATGGGAAATCAGTTTTTTAAACTTTAAACACTGCAATGCCAGATGGGTTTAAAAGGCCCCGTCATCTGTGTTTTCAGCCCTCCTAGATGGCAAGTACGTACAACAAACAACCACATACCTAATATTATATTATTATTATTGCCATTTTTTCATGTATTACAAGTACATAGAGCAGAGGTTTTGCTGCTGTGCTGGCATTAAAAAACAAAAGAGCTCCTCAATCTGCCACATCAGAGAATGCAGAGGAGTAAAGCACAAGAACAGCAACAGATACACAGGCAGAGATAAGATGAAGAAGGCCAATCGGAGAAAAGGGGAGATGGAGGACGACAGGTACAGGTGCATTCAACGCTTGTCGAAGTAGCGATGATCTTAATCACACGTCATACAAACAATTTTTAAATGCTAATCACTTTAAATGCTTTCTCGAATCTCAAAAGTATGTAAACGAAGTTAGCAAGTCCAATGATAAGGTGAGCTTGTACTGGGCACGGGGCAGCGTGTGACATAAATACATTTTATGAAATGCAATATGCAAAAAACAATCCACACTTGAAGTAATTTCGGTTCAATCAAAACTGAATCATCAAATCAAATCAATCAAAAAAACATATTGATGAGATTAATGGTGACGTAACTAACTGCCCTGAAATTTCGAACTTGAAAATACAACTAGCTAGCTCGCAAATGAAATTTGAATTTCATTCTTTGAGTTTGCATTAATCGTTGAGTTGCGTTGAGAAAGTGCAAACCCGCCAATCATCACTCAGTCCATAAATTAAACGTTAACTTTCATATACATTAATAAATTTCATAGACAATTGGGAAAGGTATCCGGTATACTGAAAAGTGGAAATCAAAGTACTCGCAATATTTGTCAAGGTTCTGTTTATAAACTTTTTACAATCGTAAGAGGAAGGCGAAAGCTTGTAGGCCCCCAAAAGTTAAAAAATAGAATTTCCACGGCCAGTGAACGAACAGGCGTTCTGAAATTGAATGACATAAATGCGAATTAATTATTTGCATTTTATTGCACTTTGCCTAAACAAAGATCTGTGTCGAGACGGGAGAGATACATAAATTCAAAGAAAGGCCAGCTCAAAGTGCACTGCATTCATTTCCTTAATTCGTTCATATCATACATGTTTTACTTTTGAACTATTTTTTTGGGGGTCTCGAAACTTCAATACCTCAAACCGCTTGCAATGTATTTCGGAGAATTTTGGAATATATTATGCAAATATGCCAATTGAAAGAAACTGACATGTTGTAAAATGCAGTGATGAAGAAGCATACATGTAATGTAACTGCGAATATGCTAATAATGAGTGATACGTCATACATACATTGTTTAAGCTTTCTTTGGAGTAAAATCTCACATTATATGTAATTTCGATTTGAGTGTTTGCTAAACAAACACCAACACTACATCATCATAAAAGCTATGTTGAATGTTTGTAATGTATTCCATGAAAACGTTTCTTATGAAAAACACAGGACAAAAGTTATAATTGGTGGTTCATATATTTTGTTTCGCGTTGTGCTAGTAAAAAATTTATTTGTACTGATAAATATAATTATTGTAGAAAAAGAAAATTTTAACAGATTTTATTAGTATTAGGAAGTTATGATGCGCTAATGCATAAGCCGATTGTGACACTACCTCGGGTGGCATTACTAATTTGAAATTTGTTTTATATAAAATCAAAGTTACTATAGATTTGATAAGCTTTGTAAGCATAGTTGTGAGCTATTCAGTCAGAGAGATATAAATAAGGTCAAATTAGTCTGAATGTGCAAGATGTGGTAAAATTTGGTACATCAAGCCCAAGCTCCAAGCCATGATTTTCCTGGTATATTAGTGGAAAGTAAGAAATTTTAGTTCAATTCAGAATGATTACATGATTTTGTAATAAGAAGAAACGGAGATTTAAAAAACGTTTATTGGCAACTTGAATATTTATAATGAAACTGAATTCTTTTAGCAAAACTCAGGTCAACTATAAAGACAACCTAACTGAACATACCGATTCATGGTCAAAACTACTATATTTATAGATCGTGCTGTACCAAGTTCAAACTCTAACGATGATGGAATTATAATAGTCGAAAATGGATAACAAAGGTCTGTCCAGGTCACAGTATTCTAGTTTTGATCCACAATCAGGATCCGCAAGGAAGCTACATCCACAACGAAAGCCACATCACAAGAAGCATCAAAATATTCTCTGTGATGGCCGCGTTCACGGACCCGGACCTGGATCTAATCAGGAACAGGGGTTTCCTTTGTTCAATAACAGATCTGTGAGTTACATTATAAGTACTGGTTCACAGGAAGCAGACTAAATTGCACATTTCTTAAATGTTAAATGTTGCTCAATTATAGCTCTCCGTGCTGAGCACGATGCATCATCTAAACCCTCACAGGAAAGTGGCAATGAGTCCAGAAATTTTACGTGAGGCTGAGGAACAAGCATCTTCTTTGAGGAAAGCTGTCAAGCAACTTCAAGAGCAGTTGGAGAAAACGAACAGAGAGAAAGCAAGGATCCATAGATTTCTCTCAGATCTTTTGTATACGCTGAATGCAAGAGGATATGAATCTGTGAAGGATCACGAGGGAACATTAGTGGATCTAAACAAGTGTAAGGGTGAAACATACTTGGATCTCAAGGGACGGGATTTAAAAGTGAGTTGATTTGGTACGCTATACTCTTTCTTCAATAAAAACCTTGTAAATGAACTTCACAAAGGATTATAGGTAATTTGCATATAAACTTACTCATGATTACTAAAGCTAGTATCGTATTTTTTTGTACAGCAACGGGTTAACGTAAGAGGTCAGAGGGGTCAGGAGTTTTTGCTCAAAGCTGTGATTGGAAATCAGGAGAGGGCCATTCAATCTCTAGTTTACAAGCTGGACTCAGTAGGACGGGATATGATTCTAGGGGTAAATTGAAAATTTGAATTGAGGAGTTACACACTTATTATTTCGCAAGTATGAAGAGTTTGAAATGTTTGAAAAATTTAGAATAGACTCACCATGGATGATAATAGTTCATTATCTTCAGCAAGTGATTGCTCTAAGGTTGCCTCTTTAGAGGCTGAAGTGCTACAGCTTGTAAATTTGATTGAAGGGGCCTGCCAAAGATGCCCAGAAATGTACACAGCATTGAGGGACCATTATTATTTAAATGAAGGTAAATTACGGGTTACCAGCAATGATTAACAATAACTGATAATTATTACTTGTCATCTTATGTGCATATATTTACACGGATTTTCTTTAGGAATAGACACTGGAGATCTAAGCCCAAGGAATCCAGTGCTTCAAAATCTCTTGAAAAAATGCGAGCAAATAGCTGGAGATGCTCAGTCAAAGCAGTTGGCCGAAATGCTCAGTTCCAGTAGCAGCATCAATAATAATAAAATTAGGCCGAGAACTCAACAAAGTGCTCCCCCTGGATTGTCATCTAAACCCAGTAAAAGCAAGTATGCGCCCAAGACCAAAACCGGAAGCACAAAAGTCTCCAAGTATGCTTAAAAATTGACGTACTTTGAAAGTTGATTTATTATTATGTATTTTATAGTAATCGTATACTCATTGAAGTTGTTCAATCAAATTGTTTTAGAGCAGTTTGTTCATCGGAAGGAGAAGGAAATAATCAAAACACAGATTCTTCACGAAACTTATATGAATCCCTTTGTGGACAGCCTCCGTCACGGGGTCCTTACGATGGCCATTTGAAGCCGCTTAATGGTCCGAGCAAGTCAGATAACTGCTTACAGCAAAAAGGACCTCCGTTACGCTTCCCGACATCTTGCTCACCAAGTCCTTGTACTTGCTCAGGAACTCTCGCATCATCTACTCATTGTGGAGGAGAACCAACTCCAGTAGCAGCATTTTTAAACTCTAGTAAATCCACATTAGATCATTTTATAAAGGACTGCAGCGTCACCGTTTGTCCCTATTGTCATCGGAAGTTTGGAATAGAAGAATCTATTTCAGAAATAAAGAGTCACATTGAAATGCACGTTTTTGCTGGCGATGCAACCCTGCCATAAAATAACAGAAAAGAGCTATATGCTAACGAATAATATATTCAAACAATCTGATTGATAATACCACCTGCAAAATTAGTCATCGTTTTTAATTATTCATGCGAGTCTCATGAAATATACATACAGTATGAATTTGGGTGGTCAGTCATCATTTTAAAGTACTTCCCTAGCTTTTATAAAAACATTATTACTAACTTTAATTTCCCGATTTCCTCCTCTTTGCTTAAAATGTATTTAAAATCAAGTATTTTTAGATGTTCAGTGCATTTTATGAATTCGAAAACATTCACATTCTTTGTTCAACATTGTTGAAAAAAGGATAAAAAGTTACTGGGTTTGGATATATCCTTGCTGCATTTTACCCTTGTTTTTTGTATGCTTTGAATTGAACGAAAGCATGTGAAGTGAAGATGTGTTCATTTTACTACAAGCGTTTACACTTTTAGAAGAGCCCCATTCAGCAAAAGTTTCACGCGGACTCTCCAAAATGCCGTCTTTTGACAGTCGGATGAAGAGAGATTCTAATTGTAAATATTATTTTTAACGTTTCGTATAAATATAGTTGGTTTCCTGCAAACGCAAGCGTTCTACAAATATAGTTTATAAGTTTAAAAAGTCATATCCGTGATATACACTGTGATACGACAAAGTTTTATTACATACTAGTAATGTATGTCTGTAGGTGATAGGATAGTTCTTCAAACCTTTCCTTTTTCTCTTATTTGTGCCTTGATGCATGAATATTTTAATTAATCAATTCAAATTTTATGATTGGTTCATTGTTCGGAAGAAAAATTATTTTGAAGCATTTATGTGCTGTCATTTGTACTGATTGATTCCGATGATTTAAAGAAAATAAGTGAAATAAATATTGATGAAAAAACGTTCAAGAAGTGGAGATAATGAACAGGTACAGTAAACAATTATTTTTTACATTTCAAATCCATGTAACTAGCAAGATAAATTTGTCGACTCCATGCTTTTATCAATACCCAATGAATACATACAGGTAGCAGTAGATTTGTGTAACAATACTGTATAGAATCACATGAAAATTGACTTGCAGCTAACTAATTTGGCAGTGACATAATGTGGCAAAAAGTTAGCATAGGTAAAGGAAAAGGGTATCATCCTGCAGACGTGAAAAAAGGTTAATCTAATCACTGCGTTTATAAAGTTTAAAGTTCAGTGAGCATGATGTCATTGTTTTATGTGTTGCGTGTCTCATATAATTTATTACACGGACGGAGCCATCCAAACAATGCATAATTGTGAATTAATATCATGTTGTTGTAATGAAAACAATGATGCAAAGTTTGTATTGCAAACTGCAAATACATGCTGCACATAACGTGATAAATCCGCACCACGTGGGTGACTTCGAGAACGGTTTGGAAACGGTTTGAGCAGAAACTGGGACTGCTAGGATTGATTTTTAGACTATTCAAAGTTGAGTTGCACAAAGTTAGGGTTATGGGTTGCTAAAAATCTTCAAAGCGCCTATTCATGCTGAATAAAACAAAACGTGCACTTTCTACTTGTCTGAGCCTGTTTATGTAAATGCATGTCAGATATATAGCAATGCTAAATCCACTGTTATTTTTGCATTCATGAATTAAAGGTTTGTTATGCAATAAGTTGCTAACAGTAGGCTGAAGAAGGGAGACATTAATATCTGCCTATTAAAGTACCTAATTTACAGGTATACTAAATATGCATTAGAAACAGGGATATGCACCGTTTTTATGCGGAATGCTTATGAAAATGAAAGAAAGAAAGCTTCGGAAAGAAAACCTGAAATTATGACGACACTTTATTACATGACATGAAAGTACGCTAAGGTTTTCATAATGAAAGTCACATAGTAAAAAATATCGTGTTTGTAGAAGTACTCTTTCCGCCTTTGTATGTATATTTATATCGTTTCATAAACACTTGCTGGTGCTCATATTCTCCAATACATTTTGATATTGGTACGTTTTGTAAATCTGAAAGCACTTTTTAACCCATCATTCGTGAGTTGACTGGTCAAATTAAGTAGAGGGAGAAAGCACACAGCAGAGAAATTGCTTGAGCATGTTGAAATTTAAGGCGTGTGAGCAGATCTGAAAACCAATTTCCAGGACAAAAAGCTGACCAAACGATTTTCTACAAGTGCCACTTTCTCTTTATATAATATGAAGAAAAGCATCTGTAATAATAATGGCATCTGCTTGTTGTTCTTCCATTTTCCTTGCTTTTGTTCCCTGTCTCCTTTCTCTTCTTTTCCTGTGCGGTGCTAGATTGTAGTCCAGTCCACCCAGAATCTTCGTTTTCTCTCCATTATATTCCTGCTTCTTACATGTTTCCTGGGGTGAAAGCTGACACATTACATAAGTATCTTGGAGAAATTTCTTTTTGTAATTTCTTTCTGGTATTAGTAATGCCACGCGATGGACAAATAACATACGAAAGCATAAAGTAATTTCTCAGCTAAAAATCTTAGCTTGCATTTTCCTGTAAGCATATTGTCTTTTCAGTACAACAGAGAGAAAAGGAACTTTACGAAGTTGGAAGCTATACTGGATTCTGATGTGTGGGAAAAACGTGTTTCTGAGATCGGATAAGGTTGGGCTCAGTCATTTGAACAACTGATTGTTCTCAAGCGTAGCAGTCCACTTTCTTCGTTTCATGAGCACATAACAATGACAGTGTTGTTTTTTCGTTGTATGTGTTTTGCTTTCCAATTTCATTTTTGGATGTTTGGCTTGTGTCTCTACACTGTAGTGCCCTATGAAAGCAAAGCAACACTAAATCAGCAAGATCTGTTCGAGAATGACATAATATATTTTTTTTCCTCGTACACCTTTTAAAGCCAGGCAGGCTTCATAATAACTAATAACATACGATCGTATTCAATTTTGAAATCTTGTATCTAAAATATCTAAATGAATGTTCAAAACCTTTTGTATATGGCCTAATTTGGGATTAATCTTTGTAGGCTTGTTGAGAATTTTCTTTTGCATTATTCTTTGACACAAAACTCACAACGACAGCATCGTACTTTTTTGGCTCATTTTATGCTATGGCCCTCAATTTTATTTAGAAAAAAAACTCAGAATCAACTGAAGCCATGTACATATTATCTCCATTCAAAATAAAACAAGCCATAGTCAACAACGGATGACATTGGTTAATCCTCTACAAAAGTCATAAGTCAAGACCGAATGGAACATGGTAAATCAGTCGCTAGAATATGGATTCGCAAGCTTTTGTTTTACGATTTCATAAGGGTAGTTTCATCATTGGGATTGGGGGTGAAAGGTGCATGACTTATAATGACCTTAAAGAGACTCTCATTATGCCCCTTGACTCTGTTTCTAAATCGCTAATGTGCTTTCGGTTTATGATGCGAGATGCCTGTCGTGGGGTAGCATCATGCATTTAACATGTGACACCAAAGTTGTTACCATTTATTCTTTGAAATTTCAATTTCTGGGCTTTCATTACATTTTTATTCGTAACAAAAATACCTACATATAAGTTGAAGGTCTGAAGGTTGTTACAACTTCAAGGCACAGCGAGCAACTGTGTATATTGCTATGAAAATCTGCACTCAAACAATTTCCCCATCATTCCGTCTCCAATCTCTAGATTGTGATTGCATTTAAGAGCACTTTATAGAAATAATATAGCAATAGCTTATGCACTTACGTTAACATTCCAACATTCTTTAGGATCTTCAACCGTCAAAAATGGATTTTTTGGTCGGTGGCTTGCACACAAAACAACGACACATGAACTCGTGTTGCTTGTGTATTTCAGTAGCAAATAGTAAGTGACGTCTTCTGTGAATGTCGTGATCATGTGCCGACCTCCATCTCATAGGATAAGCTACTTGATGATAAGAAAACGAGTTTTATAATATGGTATGAATCTCTATAAAAATGGATGGTGTCGTGTAACAATATATCCACGTCAGTTTCGTCACTTTTTCCCCGCCGGTGTTGTCATTGTCATATTGCACGACAAAGAAACTTGTTCGTGTAGCTGATTTTTCTTCTTCCCAGTTCTCAATTCCCCAAAAAATCTTTCTCCTCTTGAAATTTGAGTTTTTCTCTCTGCGTTTTCCATAATAATCGTAATGGTCTGTTGTATGTGCGTGGTGCAGAGTTGAAGCTTGCATGACTTTCCCTCCCATTGAGGGAGACTGAAGAGTCTCTTCTGGTATACTTGGTGTGTCAAAACCGACGTGTTATGTTCTCTGGTTTGTTCTGTTGGTGGTCCCTATAGAATGCTGTGTCGATTCCTTACCTTTTTTATAATAATTTTCCCACTCCAAATCCATAACTCCATATTGTACTTTTCGCCATTCACTCATCATAACTTTGATATTCCTCAAGTCAGCAGCATCAGCAAATGGAAAAAAGTGAAAGTTGAGTTTGGCATGGAAGAAGAGTGGCGATGATGATAATATGGTTTTTCCCATCGTTTCTCTTCTGTAAACTTGGGTACTTTGCTCTGTTTGTATCCGTTTTTAACCTGAAGAAAACTCGGAAGAAGGGAAAGAGAAAAAGTACAAAGGAGTGCCCTGCGGAGTTACCTTTCGTTTGTGTCAGTGGAAGAAGTAAAAGTTTTGATCTCTACGTCGTCCCTCCTTTCCCATTTCTCTCTCCATATTTTACTAGTTCATCTTCTGAAAAAATTCTCATTTCCCCATTTTATAATATATATTTTTCTGCAGTGATCAGCAATCTCTGAGTGCAAGTCAATAGGGCTGCGTGAGGTCGGTGCTGTACTTCTCCTCCTGAAGTGTTCTTGACTCTTGCTGTGCGCTAAGTATTCAGAACTATATCATGCACCAACTTGTGTATATACTGAGCCCAGAAGGAAGAAAAGGACAGCGAGAAAAGAAAAATCAGAGTTTTTAGTGCCGTCTGTCTGAGTAAAGCACACCGAATTTTTAGGATTTCCTTTCCTGGGCTCCTCCATCCATCCAGCAACTATTCAACCTCTCGCCACACAATCACAATGGAGTAGTATATATAGAGCTTTTGTAAAATAACAACACAAGTGGAATAATATGCATGCAAGTATCAGCAATCATATCTTTTTTTATTCATGTCGCACCAGACAGAAAAAGAATATTAGAATATGCAGATACTTTTTATCTGTTTTTTCGCTCTCGGCAAGCAATTCTGCTCCAAAAAGTTAGGCATAAAAAAGGAGATAGAGAAGAAACGTGTATTATGCATTTTTTTTGTTATAAAAATGTTTAAGATATAAAATATGCTCATCATGTTATTATGAAAAGGGAAAACAAGGGGTCAGGAAAAGTTAGCTGTGGTGATATAGTGCTGGTGACGGTGAATAAGACAAAACATAAAATATATGCTCATCTCTATCTTCGCACTGGTTTAAATACCGGGCTTCGAGGAATCGGAGAAATAAACACACTGTTCCTATGTATGAGTAAGTAAGTATCTGTACGTGTCTTTTTTTCTATTCTGTCAAACCACTTCTTTTTTTTCCTCTTGTGGAATGTGTGATGCGTACTTAACTAAAGGAAAAGGAACGTTTGTATGTAAAGAAGCAAAGAACTTTTCCCCATTTTTCTTTGAGGCTAAAAAAGAGCAAGTCGCACTTTTGAAGACTTTAAGCTGAGCAAAACTCCATTTTACAATGCGTTTGCAGCTTGGATCAACGGTCTTGTGAACTTATCACCGGCCGCGTGTATGAAATAATAATAAAAAAAACTTATGGAGCGATGGGGAAGGAGTGCGCGATGGTTTGCAGACTTTTACTACATTGCCGGTTTCACTTCGAAGAGAGAGTCAAGTTTTGAATGTAGTGCGCTGATTACAGCTATATAATATTGCGTATAACGTTGAATGGTGCTCATTGCTCATTCGCATTTAGCTTGTAGGGACATGGACGACGCCGAGGTGGTTAAAGATGGGTTTAAGTCTTTGAAATATTCAAATAACTAGCTATAGGGAAGATTCTTGATTCTCTTGTTTATGCTTAAGGTGATTTGAATGTTTAGCATGGTTTTGTCAGTCATCCCTTTCTTCTGTAAAAACATAGTGTGGTCTTCTACGTGTGGGTTGTCATAAAATTGTTGGATCTCTGAGATGTGCATAGTGATCTGTGTGATGTTTTTATTCATATGCGTTGGAATTCCGTTTGGGGCATTTTGTACACGTTTTTGACAGTTTTTCGTAATTGTTGCACACTCATGATTGAAAATGCCTATAAAAAGGCACGTTGTTCTCCTCAATATATAAAATGTTAAAGATATAACTTTTTGACCAAGACCAACAGATAAGAGTGCGTATCGCTTTTCCTGGTAATATTATAATCTAGGAAATGACCAGATAAGCTATAAGTTATAACGTGTTGTATCTTCATCAAGTTATATATTAGGGTTTAACACGCAATGCACAACACTTTCAAACACTTTAGACATCTTCAAAGTATGTACGCTGTTACCTTATAACGGATTTGCAAGCAAGTGCTAATTAGTAAGTAAGCAGTGGAAGACTGTGTGCGAAGGTGGAAGTGATAAAAAGCGTAATATTATGTATGTGTACAGAATTGTCATTTATCAAGAATGGGTTAAGTGGCAAACACTGTGCAGAGACCAGGAAAGATCTTTGGTTGGTTAGTAGCTCTGAAACACACTCTAGAGATACAGCTTATTTTAAAAATTTAAATCGAGAAACTTTAGCTATCTAACAAGCCTCCCCATTCATCATGCATCGAATGAAGAAAGGTTTATTCGAAGCAGGTACATGCAGAATAAACAGACAACAAAGACATAATAATATGAATGTGTCAAAAATTTATATATTGAATTATAAGTTGTTGTAAGGAAGATAAAAACATGGAATCCTAAGACTGGTGAATGTATTAGCACAACGAACCCAGAAGAGTGTGTCGGTGCTAATAAGACGAGTCTTTTTTGTACCAATGTTTCTTTTCTGTCTTCCTGGATGATAATATACGTGAATTTTCTGAAACATCCAGGTTTATATATTCATATCATACTTATTTACCAAATTC
Source organism: Willowsia nigromaculata (assembly GCA_034700605.1). NCBI lineage: Eukaryota > Metazoa > Arthropoda > Collembola > Entomobryomorpha > Entomobryidae > Willowsia > Willowsia nigromaculata. The sequence goes on from JAQIXX010000931.1 coordinate 31,144, forward strand.
AATTTTCAAACCCGATCAAAGAACCTGGTTACTTTGAGTATTGTTTATAGCTGTCGATATAAAGAAATATTGAAACAAAAAGAGCTTTTTTCAACTCAGCAGAGGCAAGCAAAATTTTTATTGATATAATCTTATTAAAATACTATACACGTACAACCATAATGTAGTTGTTGTGTGCATGTCATTCTTAACTGGGTTTTTGTACCCCAGGTGCACCAGATTTGTTTCGTTTTGTTTTCTTGTGTCGAACGAATGTACTGGAAAATAGAATCTTGTATGATGATTTGAGTCTCAGCTTTTCCAAGTATGTATGCACGCAACCCGACCTAATGAAGATAATGCACAATTGTATTAAAATAACTAACTCTTTTCGTTTCTAAATGCATGTAATTTTCAATTTTGCTTGAATTTCCAAACAAAAAGTAGATTTTTTCGTATCATCCAAGTAAATAATATCTTTTGTTTACAAGTGATTCTCCTAACGATTACACCGAATTTAATCGTATACATATTATTGCATATATTTTTTAGCTTTTATAAAGAAAAAAATTGCATGAAAAAGCTGTCGTAAGTTTTCCTTTGTCATTTTCGTTATGTACACAATGATGTCTTTACGAACGATGAGAAGCCATGCATGCTTTGTTTGTGTCATTTGAGGACGATTGGCTTAAGGCATGTTTGGGACACATTTGGATACAAAGTTTGATGTTTGTATTTCCTCCAGTAATGGTTCTGTCAAGTCAAAAGATCAGTCAACAGAAAATTGGATATAAAATGAATGCTTTTACTTTTTTCTCCTTTTGCACTTTTTTCCCGGACACAACAACACAACAACTTTGTGTACAATTTTCATTCTTGCATTTGAAAGCAGGATAGAAAAGAAAGATACAAGAAAGTCTGAGGGTGATACCATCTCTATCACCAGACTACATGCGGTGACAGTCAGGAGCACCGTTATAACAGCAACGGCTCGAATAGAAAAGGAATGGGACACGACCACATCAGATTCGTGTTGATGGTTGCCTTCTTCTTTTCAACCTGTCTCATCGCTTCCTTTGGGAGTGAAATGGAAATCATAAGATTTTCCGGGACTTACATGCTCACTCATTCGGAAAGAGTAGTGCAAGTGACTGAATCTATTACAGGATCAGAAAGAGTAGAAAAGGTTGCAAAAGTGGCATCATTGGCACCAAACGAGGGAAGAAGAAGACGCTCCAAAAGTAGAAGGAGGAGGACAACTCAAGAATTTCAGATGAGACAGAAAAGTAACTCTTGTGAAGGAGAAGAAAAGAAAGAGAAAACTTTTATTCCGACAGCAACATCAGCGATGACCCTAGGGACAACTACTGATCAACAAGATCTTTGTTGGTCCCGTGCTCATTCCCATCATCGGCATGATAGTTCCATCGGTGGTGGACAGTGTAGCAACAATCATGAAAGCGCTCAAGAATTTACTGCCACTTATCCTGATTCGGGCTCTACAAGCAGTTTTCTTGTGTGCCAAAAACTTTCATTTCTACAGCAAAATTTATCGGAATGGTCAATTGAGGGAAAGGGGAGAAGTGAAGACGTTGTCGTAGAGGAGAAGGAGGAACGGCAACAACAGGATCGTCACGAAAGGAAAAACACTCTGCTCAATGATGATAGCCCATATAAACCAATTTTCTTCGTATATCCCCCACAACGACCGTCTCGTTTTGGCAGAAAAGAGAAAGTAGGAAATGATGATGGAATGGATTATTACCAGCCAACATTTCACTTAGACTTGGACTTTGAGAGTGGTAGCAGTAGTAAAGACACAGATAGCATTTTTTCAGAATATGATCCCAGGATCAGGGGAGGCTTTGATAGTTATGGAGAAGATGTTTCGTTTTATTTCTCGGGGAAGACGAGTAGCGGTGGTGCAGGGCTTAGGAATAAAAACGAAGAAGTTAGAAATACAGGTAAAGAGAAAGGTAATAGCTTGGCTAATGCAAGCTCTTATTTTGATGAATTATGCAAGGCATTGTTGTTGGACTATGGATAGATATTTGTGTTATGAGTAACGTTAATATATAGCATCTCTTGTAAGCAGAATAACATGCTTAGATAAAATGTTTGATGCTTCAAAGATAAATAGTCGGTTTAGGTGAGTGAGCTAGTCGTAGTCGTTATTTAAGTTGAGATATTGTTACCGTTCGTTTTTATTATATCAATTCATAAATGATGCACTAAATTGATCAAGTACCTGTATCGTATCACACGTATAATATGTATGTATATTTTTTTCACGCAATAAATATAACAAAATTTCACTGTACCTTTTCATATTACTTACGCAAAGATAAGAGTTCATTTCCTTCCCTTACAAAGCGTAGACAGTTCTGATGTCTTTACGTTGAGCCGGTATTTGGTGGTGGTGTTGATGAATCGGATTGGAATGGTTAGCAACGAAAGCCATTAGTTGGGAAGGTAACGACTACTGCTGGTAGTTGAGCACACAAAATTTTTAATGATGATTTTAGCTTTTCGACTTAAAGAGAGCGTCTCCATGACAGTACGTTAACTAAACTGTCGACGGATTGCTCTCTTGAAGGTTAAAGCTCTTTAAAAATATGTGATTGTGAAGGTCCAAGTCCAAGCAGTAGTAATTGTCCGTGTGGATATACTTCCGGTTCCGTTACATAAGCGTAATCTTATAGCTTATAAGGTCAGCACATGGTGTCCAGTCTTTGGCAAATATCTTAAATGCAAGAAATCAAACAAAAATAATACGATACGATTACGATTCACAAGCGCGAAAAGCATGAATACAAATAATAGAACATAAAGAAACAAAATGAGGTAATTTACTATTCATACTTTCACTGATATTTCGTTAATTAAGCCACTCCCATTTTAAGTGATAGTGTTCTTAAGCTAAGTAAAAAGAAAGTTAAATTCATTACAGTTTTAACGGCCGGCCATTCCACACCGCGTGCTTTTGGGATAATAGTGTATATCTGTATGTACATATTTATGAACAGTCATTTCATAAATGTTGTAATGGACTGTGAAGATATGATGCGCTAGGTAGTCTCAATATTATACATGAATGACTTTTTTTCATTCCTTCCACTTTCCCAATGGAAATACAAAAACATGTATATTGCAAAAAACTAAAAGCTCAGGTTTTACTTGATGAGAACCTCTCTCAAAACATGGATCCCATGGGTCACATTTTCCAAACTAAAGAAATAATCATATCTTTCAGTGGAAAGGTACTTGAAACATCTCAAGTGGTGGATTGGGGAAAGTTTTTTTTCTCACTGCGAATGACCCGGACGAGAACTAAGAATAGACCAGGTCCTGATTAGGAATGTGTGTCTAGCAGTGCTTAAATTAATGAATACACCTACACTACACAAACTATAATGTACACCTAGAGAACACGGAAGTTGTAGCTCTCGTTCTTGTTTCTACAAGTTTTTCTCTCTTGATTGCATGCACACGTTTTCACTGAAGAAAAATGAAAGCAAGGGGAAAAAATTCTTCTTAATGGACAGATTTTGTTCAGTTTTTGCAGAGAAGCGTAAACTTATGGTTATAATAAACTATCGTCGTAGAGAGGGATAACATTGAAGAAAAAAAATAACTTTTTCCTTGCCTAATCATTTTGTCTACCACTTTGTGAATTTTTTACTTAACCACACACAACACTGTGTACTGCGTAGTGGTAAACAAAATACTAATTTTTGTACATAAAACTTATTTGGAAGAACTTCATTCTCCCAAGCATCTTTTGCAAAAGGGAACATGAAACGTGTTTCTTGTACTCGAGAGAGGGATGAGGGAAGAGAATTTGAAGGATGTGCGTGCTAAACCTTATTTGCTTAAAATGAGCTACTTCATACACTTGTTTCCTTTCGGGAGATGGTAGAATTATACATAGTTACAGACATACCCTTTAAATTCAATTAGCTTCTTCCTCTTCTTGTCTTAGAAGTGAAACAGTGCAATTTTACTTTGTGATTGATATTAATGTAAATGAACGAGCTCTTTTCGTATCCACCTCGTAAACTCTGTTCAAACTAAAACTTCCTTCACCAAGAAGTCTTTCAAAAGCTCATGATGATGAGAAATGCTCACATTCAATAATTCTTTGCATGCTCGCTTACAATTTTCTTGTGCGAAATGTCAAAACTACCTGCCTATCGTCGTTAACATGCCTAATCCTTTCCTCCTATGTGTTAGAAAATCACAATATTCTACTAACCTGCCTTGCTGGCAGGCACATACATACTGACTTGAAGGTATTTTAACTCTCGAAAGAAGATTACGTTTATTATGCATTTTGCCTACCAACACGATCGCATAGACGAGTTGAAAGAAAGCTTGGAGAAGGTGTGAAAATCTTTGAAAGGCTGTATATAGGTACGCATATCGCACACAACGCTTTTAATGGCAAAAAGAATCTTAAGAATAATTTTGAGATTATATTACATGCCTTAATGATCATAATAAAAGAGTTGGTATTCAGCCTCCAACATATATTATGAGACACCGCCATAAACTGATTGTGCTAACTTTCAAGGTATCATGTTTTGAGACCTGTCAAATAATGAGATATATGTATGCGAGAAAAAAATATCCCCTCGAAATTAAAGTAGACGTACAATTTTTTACAAGGAGAGGTTCAAAGATTGAAGTTATCATTATGTACTTTCACAACACAACTTGAAAAATTAGCAACATTCTTTCTTGACTCCCGACTTAACGGAGCAATCTAACCAAACGTACAACAAACAGTAGGCAGCAGCCAACAACATATTAACAAAAATCACGGATCTTATTATAACTCTTAACAAAACCGTAGAAATTTTCAATGTAGTACAAAAAAAGCTGCTAATACATAGGTACATATACCAAAATGTTTATGTGAACTCCGAACCACTTACGAATTGATACGGTGTCAATCGGTTAAGTACTTTAATGTAAATGACAGTTACGTTTTTCTGTAGTTTGCAGTTTCTGGAAAAATTCTGAAAATTCTAGTCTTCCAATTCTAAGATGTAAGATGTAATAAAAACTATGAGGGTCGATGCAAACAGATAATAGAAAAAACTATCGTCTATTAACCGTGTTGTGTTTTATGTAATTGTTTGAACTCATGCTTTAAGAAACTTGACATTACTGTTTCCCCCGATAAAAGACAAGAAAATGGTTATTTTACTTTACTTGAATGAATACAGTGATTGAATATTTCTTTCTTCGTAGCATGCTATATAATATAACACGGGTTCTCGTTTTATATTATAATTTTCTTCGTTTGTTTCATTGTTACTCTTCTACTGCTAAATGAAATGATAAATAGTGGTTGCACTCAAATGATGCGATATTCTTAATAAAAATCTACGGTTTTACCTGTGCTTTCTGCTCCTTCCTGTGACTGCTCCTTGTGAATGGATCATAGGACTTAAGTTTTAACGCGTCTAAGAGAACTTCTTGTATAGCCATAAAACAGTAGTATTGTAATTCTGTAAAGTTACAAATTGACACCGGCACGCACTCTCAAGCACTTCAACTCAACGTATTGTCCTCTCGTTAGGTCGATCAAGCCTGACGAACTAGATTTTTTATTTGCTTCTTATGAATAAGAACAATAATATACAGACTTGTAAAATTCTGAGAAATCTTTTCAGGAGAGAACCACAAGGAAAGGTGTAAATGCATTGGCTTTGGCTTGCTTCTTGTTCCCCCGATGTGGTAATGATTTGATTTTACTTGAGTACAGAAGCTGACTTGACTGCAGCTCTATAGCTTTGACTTTAAGACTAACTTCTCGTCTGATTGTGAATTAATGTTTGGTATGACCTGACAGAAATGTAGGAGTTTATATACCTGGTTGGTGGTTAAAGAAAAAGATCATCACGTGCCGTTGCATATATCATCTTCATGATGAATTACCAACCGCCGATGCAATATGTATGCGTGTGTGTGAGTGTGCTTTTACTAATATGCGTATTTCTTAATGATCGTCATCTATATTCCGTTTACTCCTAAAAGTCTTCTTCAACAGAATGAATGTGTCTTCTCTCTTGTATTCTCAGTTCAAAAATTGGATATAGAACGGGACTATAGTGTATTAGATTTAAGCCAAAAACGCGTAATAATCATAACATCATCGTCATCATTGTCAGCAACAATAAGAACATAAAGTCTTTAAGAAGTCATTTGGCATTGTTACATATACCCGTAATAATAATGCTAAGCAAATATGAATCTGTGTGGTGGTAATTTTAGGAGATCTCATCGTCAGTGAACCTACTTAACTATGAATGGCATTTTTATTGTGTTATGTGCTGAGATTCTACTACAGTTTATTTTACATACAGAGTAAACATTTCAGATTCATGCATTAATCCATGACGTGCAAACATTTTCCACAGTATCGAGTTTTACATAGAGATTTCATTTCATGTAGAGTTTAGTGAGTGCATTGATGACTGTAAACCCATGTACACATCTCTTCACATCATCAATTCACTCTTTTGTGTAATGCGGTAATGAAGCATTAGGCAGATTTTTATGTGAGCATAAAGGGAAGTAAAAATGGTTTCGTGGAAGGCTGAAAGACGTTACGGTTGTAAGACGTGGTCGTCTACATGTGTTTAAGGGTTTGAAGTAGGAGTAACTACAAAATGTATGAATTAAGAAAACCTGGGCTAATGGAATGGCCAGGTAAAAAAAAATTGAGTTTCACTTGGCAAGAATTAGAAACCATCGTGGGGACAGAGTATGAGCAGTGTCTGTGAACCTATACGCATCCTTTTACTGTCATTGCTGCACTTATCCAGTCGTTTTCCTGCACACCTGCACGAACATTAGTAGAATGGGAATGTGGAAAAGGCTTATTAGCTTCCTTTGGGTACATAATGATGGTCATTTCTATTCTCACTAATTACTGTCTTGGCCATTTATTTAGTAAAAGTTGAGTAATGAATTCTGTCATTAGCATATAACGTGTTTAAATTTAGTTTGCGCTAAAGTAGCTTAAATTATTCATGCTCAGAGTTAACAGTCTCGGGAAAGATTTTTCCTGCATTCTATACATAGGTATCTTATCTGTCATTTTCATCTTGGGATATGGTCATTCGTTTATCCGTTCTTCCATGTAAGATTTCAGGTCTCTACAGACTAGTTTATGAGTTGCATAATGTATTCCAGTTTTCCTCAGATTCCGATGATCTTAAATATTATGTATACAAGAAAGAAAATATTACAATCCTTTTCTGCCAGTTAATGGTTGTTTGTTTTTCTATTCAGATTTGAGAATCAGTTCAAATTAGTGGATTACAAGTATGTCCCCAAATAACAATATTTCAACACTACACAAGTTTTTCATTTTCCCTTTGTAATTAAGTGGATCAGAGGTAATTAAGATATTGGGATTTTTGTCATTTGCAATTTTTTCAGTGTTAGAACTACATAATTACATGCTAACTGTCAATTTCGTAATAATGAGCATCTCTAAGAGATATTCAGAGCGATTAATCCAGTTTCTCATAAGTGTGAAGTATGAAAATATGTGCAGTCGAATATCGAATAGGCATACAGTAGTAGTTGGTAGTTTGAACATGAGTAAATGGGGGCATTTGAGAAATTTTTTTCTGCTTCATTGTCTCAGGTAAATATACATGGACGCACATAATATTTTAAATATGCAGCCGTCACAAACTTTGCGGCGCCATTGATTATTGACTGTTTTTGTTTGGGGGAGATAGCTTAAATAGATTTCAGTTAAAACTTTTAAGTAGAAACGGATGCAACAACGAACATAAAATGGAGTAGAAAACTCTCGCATTTTTATTAGTAGTAACCTTTCGGAAAGATAGTTTTTATACGATGCGCAAAGCAGTCTTGGAAGTAAAAATAGCAATTAGTCAAATGAAAGTTATTCTAATTACCATACAAAGTGGTGCATTTTTAAATGATCATGATAATTTGTTTGCAAACGACTGTTTCTTCAATTTCTTATTTTTTCTGTTATTCATACTAAAACTGACTTTCTTGTACTCGCAGAGAGCACGGTTTAAATTTGCTTACTGATCATAAACATCAACACAAGATACAAAACTAGACAAGATGTGTGTTTCTGTTTCTATTATAATGCACATGTTCATGGGCAATGGGACGCGGACGAAAAAATACCAATATGCCTAGTTTAGAACTAAAAGATTCGCGTTAGCCATTTACGCTCCTTATACGTATCATCCCAAGCGGCATTACCTTATCGATGAATGTTTTATATTGAACTATAATTTTGGAACGATGGCTTTTTTTAATCTTCAGAAATATTCAACCTCATAGAAAATGTACGTAATGTTAATTTGCAAGATTACGAAATTACGAGTAGTACATGCTTCCCAACCAAATGTTTTGAATTAACCATATTTTTTCATATGAAATCAGAAAACACGAGGCAAGAAGTCGGCAAATTTATTTATTTATCATTATTGGACATTCTTTCTACGCTTGCATTGCATTATGAAAGAACAGCTATAAAGTTTTGATCTTTGTTACTCAATGTAGCGCCCCCTAGCAGCCCTAAGTTGTCAGCAAAACATCTTCGCGACTGGTGTAAAACGTGAAAGAATCCAGAATCCAGGAAGACTCATCACAGCAACTTTTACCTTGCAATTCTGGTACTGAATCGTGAACATGGCGTAAGTTTCAAAGATTCAACGCTCCAATGGGATAAAAAATTAAGGGACTCGAATCTATTTCACTCATGTATTCTTGTTATCTTGTTTCACAGAAATTTACAAATCACTGTTGGAGCCGTCGTGTGTGTCGAAGCTGAAATTAGAGGGGAAGTAAAAATTGGAACAAAAACAATAGTTCACCCTTGCGCCAAAATTCTTGCCACCAATGGACCGATCATCATAGGAGACGCTAATATCATTGAGGAGCTGGCGACTATAGAAAATAGGCAAGTAATGCTACCGCTACTATATTATGGATATTATGTATATCCATGTGAGAAATCACATTTAGATAAATAAGTGAATTTATTGTAATTTATCTCCAAACATATAGATCTTCGGAGCCGATGCACATTGGGAATAATAATGTTTTTGAGGTGGGATCGGTAGTACGAGCAAAGTCAATTGGAGATCATAACATATTTGAAACGAAATGTAAGTATTCTTTCAGTTACTAAAAGACAAAGATATTAAATAATGATGAGTGACAACATAATATTATACTTTTAGCTGTTGTGGGGGAGCAGGTTATTGTTGGAAATGGGTGCGTCTTTGGTGCCGGGACACAAGTAACTCCATCTCAAACAGTTCCTGATAATTCAGTGTTTTATGGACAGCCGTTAAAACATCGGCTAGCGGGTGAAAGACCCTCTGTAAGTATTTTATTTTGAATTTTAGAGTGTCTCTCTACTGATTAAATTTAACTAACCATGTTGTTAGTCTCTTTGTTTTGAAAGTTTGTACTCATTATATTTTTTACAGGCGCAGACCTTACAGATCGACTTTCTCAGTAGAATTTTACCAAACTATCATAATATAATCAATCCAACAATAAAGCGGGAATTGCCTATTGATAAGGCGTAAAGCAAATTCAATAACAAAATAAGAATATGCAAATAAAAAATCTTAAAAGTTTAATCCAGGCATAGTTATTGAATTTGTGCTGATTTATACTGATTTTAAAAAGTACATACCTATCAACCTGCCATGCTTTGAAACACTCATACTAATATGCGATTCGTGTGCATTACACAATAAGTACTCTCATTTAGTGCGCACCATCATTTCAATTAATATAAAACTTTTGGCGATTTCAATGATTATTTATTAGGTGAGTAACACACCACACATAGGTATATGTGGTTTTCGATTAGTTCTATCTCACATGCCACAATTATTATTAATACCGCCGATATAATATTAAGTTGTACCCATCAGGATCAGACCATGAGTCAACTCAACGGATATTGGTCAAAAGAAAGTCAAAATCTGATTGCTACAGGATGTGGATGACAATGGCATTGAATTTGGTAAAGTTGAAATAGACACATAATATGGACTCATACTCATGGTTATTCTCCCTAGTCTCTGGATGGCAATGCTGTTTTATCTTTATTTATCCATGTATCATAGTTTATTGCTATCAGAAATTTTTTAATCCGCACATTTTTTAACTTTTCATATTTTTTATTCCATCCCAATAAATCAGCTTGATAAAATGATACTTTTACGAGAACTTCAGCTTGTTTTGATTGCTTCTGTTCTATTTTATGTTAAGTGCGAAGCACCTGGATCCGTTGCTACTTTCGATCATTCACAGGACTCCTCAAGATATTTTAATACTCACCCTTATTTACAGATTTCACCGATGGAAGATACTGGTAAATGATTCCTTGTGCAATAAGCAATCATCAATACAAGCAAACAATAAGCAAAGCATTAATGAATGCCGCATTGTGTCGTATTTAAATATTCTTGAAATACCCTAAAATAGGAACGGTTGCATCTGGGGACATCTATACGGGGAATGATACGATCCAAGAGATCCAGATTCCCGTTCAATGAAGTTTCAAAATACAACAACAGGTTTCGTTCTCATCGGTGCAAACCTAATAGTGCCGGAATCTTAAAATGCAAGAAGAGACGATATTTGTGACTTTCATGAAGCAAACAAAAGGCCACATAATAGAAGGTCTTTAGTTGATGAAATGATTTAAAACTAATTTTAAAAAGACCTAACTGTTCTTACTATAAATAAACTAAATGTTTTTAATTAACGCAATCCTCCATTTTACAATTTTGATATCAATTTTCAATCTCATAGCCAATTACCAGTTACGGAAAAGTTGTTCATATGTATTGGGGATAAGTGAGACTTTCAATATTACTTTTTGGGATCATTTAACTAGTTTTATTTCTTATCTGATTTTAATCCATCACATTCCATACTTTCTTATCGATACTTCTTTGAATTGTTGCTTTCTTTCCTTGGGCTCATTAGAAGAACTTTTTTTCAACTATTTTTAGTAAAAAATAGCATTTATCGCATACATCACAAGCCGAAATCCTAAGCTTGAGTCTTTGAAGAGAAAAATACTGCACTGCAATCCAACAATTAACCTCATTCATTGACTTTTGGCTCATTCAAAAATCATAAACGAAGATACTAATTTGTAATGGGTATATAAGATTTAGATCAAAATGTAATAAAAATAGTTTTGTTTTTGCAGAATACTTAGCTCGCCAACACCAACCTTAACCTTAATTTTTTTATCGTGAAATGTATTAGTGTATAAAATACGTAAAAGTCAAAAGTCCAACCATCGTAGAGTGTTCTGGCAATTCTACGTTTACTTCCCTCATCAGGAATAGTGTTCTATAATGAACAAGACAATGGTTGTTCACTTCCACCACTTTCTCGTACAAAAAATAACTGTCAAGTTTTCCCCACTGCATCGCCATAGCATACATGCCCTGTCATTGCTTCCGTCGGGAAAAGGGCGAACATAAACCCTCAATTTAACTACTACTGTTTTTATAAACGTAAAAGATGTGCTCCGAATGTTGCACAAAGCCTTTTTTATAAGACTCGACAGTAATTTAGTGGAGACCTCTTTAAACAAATGACAATTTTATTTCAGCAAAACGTTTTCAGATTTGATGGTATGATCCCGATCATTTGGAAGAACTTCCTGACCATTAAGCTCATAGTAGCCTTGAGAATAAAATAAAAACTGCATCGTTTGTGATTCCACAATTACCTATACCTCTAAAATGGAGACCACAACTATCGGTTGTAGGTTGAGAACACGACAACCAATATCCTATTCAACGATCCCAAATCAGTTCTGTCGATGAAATTAGATCGACTCATGCTCGCCTTCTGCTGAGCTTTGCACGTTTTAATGATATTTCCTGGGTGAAAGCCACGCCTTCTGCTTGTCCATCTGAGCATCACTTTTTTACTGCAACAATTTTCTTTGATTTCCTTCCACTGTGGTCGGTGGTACGTAACGTTAACATTTGATCCATTTTATAACGCGATATTTGCACTTGATAGCTGGGGGTGTAGCTTGCTGTTGAGTAAGATTCGATAGTGCCATACTACACAAAACTACTTGATACTCAATCTTGGTAAGTCAAATTCAACAGAATTCGGTAATTCAGTTCAGAAACTAAATCGTTTATTAAGTGCCAGTGTAAACTGGTACTTTAGGAGAATGGTGGTGGGGGGTGGAGAAATGTCTGTCTGTCCGTCTGT
>JAQIXX010000932.1:0-43397 GCA_034700605.1 Willowsia nigromaculata
TGAAAACTGCAAACATCTTTGAGCGTCCATCGCGTGTGTGTGAAGGCACCTTTACACAACAGGATGGGCTTGTCGTTTTCAGTCACATAGGTGGGTATATTAACAAAACTGTATGGTTGAGAAAAAGGTGGACTGGAAATAAAACTAGGGCTGCATTCCTCTAAGCTTTGGGAGATGGTAAGCTTTGCTGTTTAAAAACCTTTAAAGTACTCTCCAGACAAGTGAAAAACTTCTGGAAAAAAATCTTAACAGTTGGGGAACGTCCATCTCGACTCGAGTATCGTGTCAAAAATATGGCACAGTTCTTTTGAAAAGAAAAATGCTAAATACATTCTTACATTGTGAACGGACCCAACAATCAAACTAATAAGAAGTTTTAGACAATTTTTGTTCGTGTTTGAGTGGGTCTCTTCTGCTCTTGGTGTCTTACTGAGATCAAGAAGGATTTTACTTGAGAAAGAGCATGTTTTCAGGAAAGTGTCCAGAATAAGTAAATAAGCAAATCAAACTGTCGAAACTGAGACCCGAAATGTCCATTTATCGGTTAAATTAAATCCACAAATTAGATTTTCATTCATTTCCCATTCCATGTCTGGTGGGGCATTATAAGACACATGTTCTCGGAAATCTTGTCAATGTTGTTGTTTGCCTATCAATTTGCCTTTCCTGTGCAGAGATTGAGTGGTTGTGTCTCAAATGAAACAAATTGAGTTTTCATGTAAAACTTGCGCAAATAAATAAAAAAAACGGGATGGAAGCAGAGGTTTTGTGGCAAGCTGTCTTCATCGTTGAGTTCTTGAAAGTAGGAAGTGAGGGGACAAGGGCGTTATCTCAGTTTTTTTCTCTTGTTCACCGGTCTAACCGTATGTCACAGCCACAACTTGCAATTTTGTAGGTTACCATGACTTTTACTTCATACTTTTTTTGTTTCCCTTTCCAGGATTCCTGTTACATCCAATATTTTTGCACACGCTCATGTTTACTCATATTTTACAATCAGTCACCTTTCAATGCGGACAAACTGAGGAAAAATTCAATAAATAAATAGGTTTTTGGTTGCTTGTCGTCGTTTCTCTTCCCATTTTCGGGCATCCCTACCACCGCGTCAACATGAATTTCCAATTTCTGTTCATGTTCACTCTGACTCCATGTCACTTCATTGCTTTGGTTTTTGGCGAGAGTAGACGGGAAAGCGAGTAGCGAAGAGGAATATATGCTCTTGTATGTTGTCACCGTAGCAAGCGAGCTCAGGAGAAGAGGAAACAGGTGAAATGTCAAAAATGGCATGATGATGACATGACAACATTCTCCTATCAGCATTATGCATGCGTTTCAGCTTGTAGTTTTCGCCATAATAGCAAACGGTGTTGCACTGATAAGGTCTTGTTTTTGGGAAGGCTGGAGAAACGCAAAAGTTAATTGAACTTCTATGTTGGTGGTTATTACGCAAGCTTTTTCTTAAATGTCTGCTTTAAAAAAAGTTGCTGTGTTGAGAAATCGATATTTGTTCCCATCGCTTTTCTGCCAATTGGCACTTTGATCTTGTCTCGAACCATTCAATAAATTGACCAACAACATTAAAAACTTGCATCGTTTCTCTAATCGAATTTTAGTTTTTGGGTGGTTGCCATGTAAAATGTAAATTTTAAATGTATGCAATAACCTACTAGATAATTAGCGAGAGAACAAAGGGACAATAATGTTGACAAAGCAGCAAAAATCTACCTTTTGCCAAATGACAGCGATCACAGCGTTGCTATTCATAAAAATGAGGACATAAAAAATGATGATCGCATGTTTTCTTTGTTCTTCGGTTCGGTGCTTGTACCAAAATTGGCTGTTTTATTCATGCAAACCTGGAGCTTCAAAACATTATCTCATTTACAATCACCACGGAGCAACAATGGTTGCCATTAATAAATGTGCAGCATCGATTTAAAATCCTCCAGAGAGCAAACAATTGGATGACATAATCTATAGAAACATGCATAACACTCTCTATTTTTACCTGTTACAATCTGTTTTTATCAGATTTTAACCAAATTCACAATAAAAAACGGCATTCACAATTTTATTGCAAGCGTACCTAAAACTCATTCATGTAAAAATGATGAGACCATCGTTATTGTTGTGACCATCAATCTCTGTGAGAGCTATAGTGAACATTTTTTGTGATGCTGCATTTAAAAATGCTGGTTTTTCATCAACAAAACTTTGAAACATGTCACACCAGAGGTGGTAAAGTGATAAAAATGCTACAAGTTTAACATTCATAACATAGTTCCAATTCGCTACTAGAGTAAACCCTGTGTAGCCCAAGCACTAGAAAAGTAATTTTGTTAATCTTAACGCTTTTTTAAGAGTCGCCTCCACAAGGTGATGTCACAAAAGTCAAAATAAAATAGCATCCGAACTGGGAAGACTAAAAAAACTTATACTCTATTCTAGGATGTTTTGACACTTTATTTGTTTGTTTAACTTTTTAATGCAATGATGTTATATGCGCTGATGGTGCTGACGATATCAAACAAATTGTTTGCCTGTGGCCTGCCATAATGTGACAAGTCGTCAGAAGTTTGATGGGATAGGTGGGTTCGTTTATCGCATAAAAAAACCTCGGCGCGTCGTCGTCATAAAAAATGTCTACCAGCTTGTACCTCCATAAGGCTGGTTACATGATAGGAAGGATGACTCGACAAAATCTATTATTGTGCTTTTTTTTGCAGAAGAGACCGAATTAGGTGTACAAAAAACGTGATATAAAAATGTATGTCTGTCTTTTCGAGTTAGATATCAAGATATTCATGCTAACTTGCTAACTTTCGCTTGATAATAAATTGTAGCTCTGTTCTCTGATGATATTTACTTCTCTAGGGAGCATTTGAGTTTAATGTAAGTGAATTTGATATGAATGTTGGGTTATCCGAGAAGTTCATAAAATTGTTTCTAAGAAAATGCCATGCAGCTGAGAATGTAGGTTTTGTATCTTTCATACATCGTTTTAGATGCTTTATTTATTTTAAACATTTAAGAAAGCACACTCCTTTAGTCATTTCCAGTCAGTCAAGTATTTTAAAACATTAATCAGCTGGTTTTAATAGCTTTGTTTGGTTATTTACTTGACTACACACGAAATTAATGTTATTTTCCACCTACTTTGCAAAAAAAAAGTACCATGACACCTACCTCCCTACTTACTTTTATTTTCATACACACACTTCCCATTTTTTACGCATCAATAAAAACAAATGCACCTATTTTCAGAGTAGACAAAATCCTTTTTCTTTATCCTTCTTCTTTAAGTGTTAATAAAGTTGTCAACTTTTTTTGAATTATTAGTGGCCTTTACCATATCATGAGCATCATCACCACTTTATAAGCTGAATTCAATGGACCCACAGAGATTTTTGATTATGACTAATCTATTTTCAGTTTATAGAAAAATAAAATTATAATCATTTTTCAAAGATCATTGCCTGTCTCTCTGTCTGTCTGCCTGGGTCGAGAGCACATCTTCATATTTTATGGGATCACTGTTGAGGCGACCGCTGTGAGATTTAATGAAATCGATATGGATCATCGACACACCTCCAACATTGAGCTTAAAAAATAAATAGGTATAAAAAATGAAGGAAACGTTAACTATTAGATAGCAACGTTTCTTATCTTCACATTTTAATCTCTTATTTTAGCTTACTCAGACTTTTCATGTCATAACTGAAATAACAATCTTATTTTCCCAAGAAGACAAGATGAGCATAGAAATGTTCATACCTTCACCTTCATTAAGTTGAAATTGTATGTACGCTGAAATTTATTTCGTCAAATGTCCATTAAGCAACGTTTTCACTAATTAAAAAAGCAAATTGTAAATTAAGTAGGATGGCCTAGATAGCTACAAAGAGTTTTAATATGAAAACTGCCAAAGGAAAGTAAAACTACTTATTTTTCAAGCAAGTCAGCAAAAGTCAGAGAATGCGCAAAATCTGAGCTCTACAATATGTTGCTGTTCTAAGAGCTCAATTTATTCCCCTGTCTATATGTCTGTCTGTCTGCTTTGATTACACAAATTAGCTTTACTACGTAGCATGTAAATGTTAGAAAAACATAAATGATAGTAGTGCTGGTGACAGAGAGAAAGAGAGAGAGTGATGAGGAGATGAGATATTTTGATAAGATAATGTTAAATAGCTCTTGTATGTAGCTTGTTTTTGACTACTTGAAATAACTCGCTAATTAGAATAAATTCTCTGGTGGAAAGTGGAAGTAAAAATTGATGGAAACACCAAAAAAGGATTAACTGGAAAGTGATGTTGTAATAAAGTGAAATAGTTTTATATGGTGAGTTATTTTTGCTTGCGGACGTTTAATATAAAGTTTTCAGAGCAAGTGAAATGTGTAGTGCTTCATTGTTTTTGTAAGCTCCATGCCTAACCACAAAGTAGAGACGGTGGTAACTCAAGTTTCAAGCATGTCGCAGTTGAGTAATATGTTGGCATATAATTTATGCGGGTTTATTCCGATTATTGGAACGGACATGTAAAGAAATCTTGGAAATTTTAACAGTTTTGACCACATGTAAAACTTGCTTATGAAAAACTCCAATTTCATTAGAGCATTAGAAAATAATAGAAAGAATTAGAAATCCTTTGATGCTTTCCCCTTTTCTGTAAGTCAATACATAATTTAATATAATAGTTTAACATTTATAAAAAATCATACGAGAATGTTGTATCCCACTCTTGTTTACCGGGTTATAATCCTAATCTCGTTAAATAATTTGCATACTAACGACAACAAGTCAATGAAACTTTAGAAAAACCAGAGAGAACTCAACTCAAAGAGAAAGAGCTCGTTCACAAAAGGGAAAATTGCCTGCCAGACATTCACAGTCAATTAAAATTCTGTCACAGTCACACACACACACAAACAGAGAAGAAGCACATACAACACACTCATTTCACTCTGATTCTCTGAACCAGGCAATTCAAAGCCAAAACCCGGAGTAATAATAATAATCCCATTCCAATTATCCAAAAAATCCACGTCCAACAATCTCTCCGTTCCTTCCCTACAAAATACATTTCACATCATCTTTATCGTCATATAGTACTCCTCTCTAAACATTTCCAACCTAAGAATCTGCTGCAAAAAAGTGTTACATTTTGTAAGTGCGTGAGCATATCCCACTTCAAAGCGAAAGCCAGCTAATGACAACTCGTTTTTGGTATTTGTTGGAAGTGACATGAGAATGTGCCAGAAGGCAGTGTACAACCGTCGTCCTCAATCCTTCTTCATTCCATTCAAAAAGAAATGGCAACTTTTGCGGTTTTATGTTAGTGTCAATGCATTGCCCCTTTTACTTACGCTAGCTCGAGTCATAGAATGGATAAAACTGGTATAAATGGTGAATACCCGACAATAAAGCAAAATTCTTATTCTACATATTTTTTCATCCATGCAGGGAAACCCTGTATATTTATTATTACCACTTCAAATTAGTGCCCATCATCTGCTTTTTTTGTTGTCACGTTCAATAAAAAAGCATGTACAAGCTCAGTTGGAAATCTTTCAGCGAGCAGGATTTCACTCAAGTACATTTCATTACCATTTTTATTCTCTTTATACTTTTATAACTGTTCCCGGAACTCCTTCACACAATGTCGTAAAAAGCTAGTTATATTTATTTCCCCTCTTCTTTTCTTTCTCTCAGCTCATTCATTTTTTTCACCCTGTTATGTTTTGACATTGTGCTCACACATGTGACAATTTTTTGTTTTGACATGTCTCATTGAAAGACACACAAAAGGGGAAACACGCACTTGCCATTAAATTGACAGGAACTTCACCACCACCGAAGGCGCGCTCACGTGAGCTCAACTTGAAAAAAAATTACAAATGAGTCGCTTACACATCAGCTCGTCGCAACAACGCACTATTCAAAAAAGAAAGACTTTTTTATTCTACTTGTCATGTTTAACAAGAAAATTCCCAGAGGGAATTCTAAATGCATCTCAAAAATAATCACAGAAACTGCTTGTTTGGCAGAATCACGCTCTCTTCGGAAAACTGTCTACCTGGAGAGGAGAACGACTCGTGGACACAATTAATTTTTCACTGACAATCTTGTAATTTCATTTGAAAGTGAAAACGCGTGTCTACCTCGTGTAAAGATGCATTCTATTTTGGCTCGGTAGAGAGTCTCAATTACCAGCCCCTTTTTGACTCTGCGTAATTACTATTATCCAGCAGGTTATCTTGATGACTTGTGATAATAACAATAAATCTAAGGCTTTACTGCATCTTTTCTCCAGAAGCATCAAGAGCAGCGATTGCACTGTTCATTTTCATTATCACTATAAAAAAGAAGGCTAAATGGCAAAGTCATAAAAGCAGATATAATATTTTACTGCAGAAAAAATGCAATTCAGAGTGGACGAGAAAACGTTCCCTGGAGCTAGAGATTACTTAAAAGAGCTCAAGAAGAAGATTGCTAACTGGCTGTAATAATAGTCTGTTCTTATCTCTTCAAAGATGAAAATGAAAAGTCAGGTTGAATTAAATGAAATAAAAACATAATGATGTGCTCTTGTAACGGTTTTTATTTTCGGATGAGAGATAAGAGGTGTTTATCACATTATCACCATCATCATCGCAAACTTATATACATTCTTTCCGGGTGTGTTGGTAATAAACTCAAACTCTCGCACATCTCGAGAGAAAAAAAGCGTAGAAAGGTGCACATAATAATAATCTCTACTTGTCTCTTTCGAAAATGAGAAGGAGGTGGGGATTTTTTTTCCTCCAGGAAGTTGGAGGTGGTGATTGTGAAGAATGGGAGATACATTTTTACTTTATGGTATCATTTTGGCAAAGTGACAGACAAATTACAGGGGACACTCTAGTCAAGTCTTCTGGAGAAAATTATATTATAAGTCTTTTATACTCAACTCTCGAGCGTTCTAATAAACATAAAAATAAAAATTTAACATGAACATTTTTTCCTGTGCATTCCAGCTCAACGCAATTTAATCCCAGAGAAGAAGAAGAAGCAATGGTGACTGTAGTAGAGGAAGAAGCTGTATCATCATTCACGACTGCATCCCGTCCCACCTTATTTCCAGCCTCGTCAGCAGAAGCTGCAGCAGCAGTTTCTAGGAAACGAGAGCGACGACGACAAAGTCGAGGGTTTTCACCTTCCGGTTGTTCCCCATCTTCATCCATTTTATCATCATCCTCTCAAATGATTACGAGAAGGATAATCACTTTCAACATTTTCCTCCTGCTCACCGGAGTAGTGAGCTTTTCCTCTGGAGAACCGTATGGAAGTCGATCTTACGGGGCCAGTCTGGGATCTCAAGGTAGAATAAATAGTTCCTATCTAGCAATTAATTTAGTTTATTTTAAAGCAGAAATAATTATTACATGTAAAGCTACACATATATAATTTATGAACATCTCCTAAAGAAACAAGAACAACATTGTTAATTACTAAGGTTGAAAAGGTGATCGATGACAAACTATTCTTTCTACTCTCAAGAAAAAAAAACTGATGATGATGACGATAAAATCTAGGCCACATGGTGGTGTCGGATTACTTATGAGACGAACGTTTGCGTTAAAGAATTGAATTTGAACACAACAATGCTTTCTTCTAAACTGGAGTATTTAATGCACCGCCGGCAAAAGTTCAAGTATCCAAGTCCAAATAAGGAAGTGTATTTTAATTTTTCCTTAACCAAAGCCAATCCTTCCTCTTTCCTTCGTCATCCTTTTCTACTCTTAAACAACTCATCTTGCTCAAAATATATAAAAAGCTTTAAAAGGTAAGCCCAAAGCTGAAAAAAGAGTAGAGAGACTCCGTAGGCTCATCTCTCTTTCTGGACGCACAGACACTTTACGATGTTGACTTGACCATAAGAAAAATGAAATTCCTTTTTTAAGCAGGCAGGAGAGAGAACCCCCCAAAAAATGATGAGGAATGGTGATAAGAATGAGGATGCAGTTTTTGGTAGAGTTCAAGAAGGGCAGAAGTGCAGTTGGACTTTTGGAGAGAGAGAGATAGGCCATTTTTTAATAAGAGCTGTTGCGTATGCCTACGTTGGACAAGAGAATGAAAGAGAGAGATGAGCGGTTGTAATAGATTGTCCACAGGTCAAGGTTGATCATTTCTAATGAGATCGTTTATATGCCCTTATCACCGTGTTATTTTTCTCCATCTCTTATGATGATGACCACTATTATCATCAGCAACATCATCTTCACACTTTTTTCACTCAACGGAAAATGTGATGATGATGAAATGGAATTTAATGTAATAGCGGGGGTATTAGTGAATGCAAGAAAAAATCTGCTGAGACATCTTTGGACCACCAACTATCAGCTAGAATGGAATTAAATGAAGGAAGGACTCCCATTTTGTAATCACTCTCCTCTTCTCTGAACGGAGAAAGGTGGGATTATTATATGAAAACCCATTAGATGGTTTATGAATGGAAAAAGTTACAAGTAGAAAAAAATGTGTAGGGTAGCCAAAAAAGTAGTTAGCATGAGCAATTATTGTGAGAGAATCCACTGGATACCACTCATGTTTGTGGTTTTTAGGGTGAAAAAGGGACGTGGACAGAAAATAATGGGAGTCATAAATTCATTGAGAAGAAGAGAGAGAGAAATTACAAAGGTTTTTGTATGTTAAAGGGTGCAAAGGAACAATGATGATGATAGTTTGAGGTGGTGTGGTGTGATGAGTGGGATGATAGGGTCATTTTGTCCAGCAGTCATGGAGACTAGCAGGAGGGTATTATAAGGTCGAGCAGGAGGGAAAATGCATATTACGAAGTGAATGGAAATGAGCCTCTTGAAGTGGTCAAGTGAGCTGCTCTGAGCTCAACAGTATGGTTGCTTTTTAGAGTTTAGAAAGTAGCAGTCTGATATATTATTAGCAGATTTTTATCTGCCAAAATGATCGTTCAGCAGGACGATGGAGAGAATTAATGTAGAAAGTGGAAAATGTCACGTACAAGTCAGGAAAACAATAAAGACAATGCCATTATAGAAAATAAAAGTTTGTAGACATGGTTGCTGGATGGATATTAAGTGAGAAAATTTATTTTCAGAGGTGATAATGGCAAAATGTGTCTGGTTTTTTGCATTCCTTTCCAAATTTCATTTCATTGACAGGGCCAGGGGGTTGTGAGCAGGGAGTTGATTAAAAATACATTGGCAAGTTTGTCAAATAGGTGAATCCGTGGTTATTGATCAAGGTGCTGGATTTTTTGCTGCTTTGAGGATTGAACAAGCTCCTGACATCAAGCATTGCTCTAATGCGTCAATCAGTTTCTTGTATGCATTATTCCCTTTACTTTGAATGATATCATAGAATTTTAGACATTTCATCATCTGGTTGCTCTCTGCTTCCTATAAAGTCATTAGAAAAAATAGAACTTATTTTAAATCATGAAAATTATAAGGAAATTTTATTGTTCGTACTGTACCATTGCCCAGATATCAGTTTGATCCAAAACTGCTTTAGATCGTAGGAAGGTTAGCAACATACTAGTAAGGCTGGTTCTTTCACATAGTGCCACCAAGTTGGCTCGAATATGTTCACGCTGCCACTCCTCCATACCTGCGTACCAAATATGTTAAAACTCCAGTATATGAAATGCCAATCATTTCCCATACGATAGTTTAAATTTCTTTAAAATAACCTGGATCAGAGATTTTTTGTTCATTTGTTCCATCTCTTGGCTGATTTCTTTGACTAGTAGCATTCATTAACAGTGTCGTCACTGCAGTTTGCTTAGACTCTGAAAACGCACTGATCAGTGCATCAAAGCTACTCTGTTGTGGCTTTTCTAGAATAATTTCGTAGAATCTTCGATTTCTTACACCTACATTTTTCTCGGCTTCCTGTGTAATAAATATTTACAATTCAACTGAACTTTAAAATCAATATGTTACCGTTGCGTTGACATAGCAATTGCTGTTTTGAATCTTACCAACTCCCAAATTTCTGATGTTTCCAGGAGCCTTTTGGAGCATAAATTTGCATACAGCGATGCACTGAGATGTGTGAAATCTACCAGTGTATCGAGGTTATTCGAAATTATCTCCTTTTGCCAGGGCTCCATATTCAGGTTTAAAAAAAGT
Source organism: Willowsia nigromaculata (assembly GCA_034700605.1). NCBI lineage: Eukaryota > Metazoa > Arthropoda > Collembola > Entomobryomorpha > Entomobryidae > Willowsia > Willowsia nigromaculata. The sequence continues at coordinate 10,153 of JAQIXX010000932.1, forward strand.
AAATGTACTTCCAAATTGAAACTACAAACTTTACCTGAGAATCGCTAGTTCTTTACTGGTGACTTTATATGTAGTTTGCAATGATGTAATGAAAAGATAATTTGCGAAGGATAATCAGTTTGATCATAATCAATTTGTAAACCCATATGTTTGTGGGATGATTTCATGCTTTTGTAATGTAAAAAATGCATGAGACTCAGAATTATTGATAATTTTCATGATCTAATGTTTATTACGCCATCAAACTTGTTTTGATTATAGACGCAATCGAAGAGCATGATCTACTCCAGGCAATTAGAGTGCCATTCGATGATCCGCGAACACAATACTTTGAATCTGGACTGGACGGCTTTCCAGCTTATGGACTGCGAGATGGTGCAGATATCAAATCTCATTACAGGTATAAATGCAAACGAAACAATTATCAACTCAAGTGGTCAGTTGCTTGCTCATGACGTGACTATCATGACTCATTTGACAGATTTGGTGAGATAATGTTATTCCTTAATTACTTATTACATAGACTGTTCCTGCCCGATCGACTCTACAGAGATTTTGCGTTACTGGCCACTGTAAAGCCGGAAAGAAGAGAGCCGTCATTTCTGTTTGCAGTTGTGAATCCACTGGATACCATCGTTCAATTTGGACTGAAGGTAGGTTTTGCAGCAGTGTTCATGCATGTTTTCCTTTTGCCTTCATCCAAGTATTTTGTTGATGAAAAATGCTGCTTGTAAGAGCGCCACCTGCTAACGGAGATTCTTACAATCAATGAATACTTGCAACCGTTCCCTTCTTTGTTCACAAGAGAAAGTTTTGTTGGTATCGTGGTGAAAGGGAGGATGGCGCTAGCTGTGCCCGGAATTTTTACCAAACTGCTATGTATTTTCTTTTCCCCAAGATCTCACCAAGTCTGATTTCATCTCATCACACGATCTCACTTTTGTACACGGACGTAAGCAGCCACCTGGTGACACAAACTCTGGCAACTTTTGAGGTTCCATTGATGACACGCAAATGGAATAGATTCGCTCTGAAGGTAACACGAGCACCAAAATATATAGTTTTTTTGACAATATAAAATGACACATCATTTTTATGTTATAATTACTGGCATATTCAGAATAAGTTCCTCCCTTATTTCGAATATGCCAGTAGTCGGAGCTAATGTTATTTTTCCTTAACGTGTTATAGGTACAAGGAGATAACATTACACTTTTCCTTAATTGTCGGGATCATAGTTCTCAAATAGCAATGAGGAATCCAAAGGAACTCTCATTTGACTCTGCATCTACCCTCTATATTGGCCAAGCTGGACCCATTTTGAAAGGAAATTTTCAGGTAAGAATTTGATAACTTTTTTTAAGCAACAACTTCCTCGACAACATGCGATCACCAAATCATGTCAACAAAACTTACAAAATTGGCGTTTTCAATGCAACAAAACTATAGTAGCATATTATCAAGCAATATTTCTTAAAAATAAGCACATATCAATAGTATTTTTAACAGATTGTTCAAAATATCGTATTTTCGACTCCTTAAGTATTACCCCTACGGATCCACAATAGAACCTAATTGGCTGAAAAGCCTTCAAAATTTTGAATGCAATTCGTCTCTCAATTCGAGTTGTTTTTGGTAAAACAGTCACAAATATCTTCCACTTTTGTAAGAATATTTTACTATCCTCGTAGCATTGAGAACTATGCATAATTGCCATTTTTTCTCCTGACACTGCTATGAGCAGTGTTGTAGGAGCTATCCAATATAACGTCAACGGCAAAATTTGTCTCCCGAGCAAACAAACCGTTCCAAATACAATTACAATAAAATATCCAAATCCAAACCCTTGACCATAGAGACCTGCTGTTGCATTTTGACTCATGGAATGTACAACCGCGTAAAACTTTCGATAACTGTCAATTGCAAATTTCAGATGACGTTTCGAAGTAAATTCAAGATGTTTCAGTATGTCTCCTGTGACTTGAAGACACAAGAGTAAAAGAATGACCAAAAGTCGAATCACACGACATGTTTCAAAAGCATTGTAAGCCATCAGTGGTACAGATATAACTAGTGTAAATGGTGTTATCTTAGAAATGCCCAATGAAGTGAAAGCCCTTCTAAAAATGAGAGAGAAATGGTCCACTCTTGTAACCATTAAACCAGGCACAACTAACCATGGCATAACGGATAGAAGGAAGGTTATACCGTAGATGATTATTCCTATTATGTCAATACATTTTACCGAAGGCACCAGGCCAAATGAAAAATCTAATAGACGATTTATGTACTCTGCCAAGTTCTCCCGGTTTGTGAAAAATTGGTAGTTGAAGGCTAAGCAAATTAGGCAGTACAAGTATTGGCCAGCAGTGATAACTAAATGACGTGTGGAGTAGCTATCAGCTACATGCAATCCTGTAGTAATTACGTATAAACTGCAAAAATTCCATAGTCCAAAAATTAACACGATTTGGAAAAGTTTCCACTTTAGAATTTCTTTGTCTGCGGAGATTTTGAACTTTCGTGAAGAGAAATCCCAGACAAGAGGATACTTTGAGTAGGGACCGAAAGAACAAACTTTTTCATTTAGACGAAGTGCTTCAAGAGTTAAGCTGGACATGGCTATCTGGACTTTCTAAAATAAAATAGGCTACCAAGTATCGTCCGTGCAGCTCAACTTTTGTATGAGCACTGATTTCAAACTTTAGGGCGGAGATATAAAATCCATCAATTTATCGAAAAATGGCTTACATAAATGTACTATATAATTTTCTGTAAATTGCTAACAGAATTACTTGCTCAATGACAGTGCTCATTATTCACATTTTGATACCACTCGACTTTGAAATAAACGTATAACTCTGGTAAAAAAATTTTCATGGTTATCTAACTGATAAAAACATTTTTAGCTCAATTACCAGCATTAACTTAAAGTGTTCCACAGAAAACTGAAAAAATGGTAGCATAACTCGGCACTCCAATTTTCCTAATTGTTGTTGTCAACCTCGCTCCATCAGGAAAACGCAATAAAATTTGGTATGCTGTTATTTTCCATTTAAAATTACGATAGATATCAAGTCACGTCCATATTCAATATTTATCATCACATCAAGCATTCCTATTTCATTTGAAGCGGAACAAATTCCAAAAATCGCAAATAACCTCACACACCGAAAAACACGACGGTGACACATTGCTCAAATGCAATCTCGGAGAAATATGTCAAAGTCTTACGCACGTGTCGCACTCCACTCTGATTTCCCTGATCATGGCTATGATCTTCCCAAACTGCTTTTCCATGTTTTCTCCCCCTTCCTCAATCCACAGTAATCATATCCTCAACATTCGCATTGTGACATGTGTGCGCTGCTCCATATTATGCAAATATCATCTCTCCCTCCCACCATCAAATATTATATTATGCTTGTTCTTCTTCCGCCAAAATGTTGTGCACAAAATCTTCCGCCAAATTGCATAACATCCTATTCGACATTGTTGGCCATAATAGCAGCTTTTGCATGCTTGTTTGCATTCTTGCACGAACAAGCGAGCCGTCATGTGTTCACATTATTATGACTTCTTTCTATATTGCCTGTCTCACTTTCCCAAAAAAATTCATTACATATTTTTTCACAATGGGATGGGATGATCATGTTTAAAGCAATAAAGAAATATTTCTCTTAGATAATAAGCTGTGCTTGCACAATATTGCTCTCGACATGCCGATACTGTGAGTGTTTTGTTCCTGTGAAATTCACAAGAGACCAGATCACTTTCACCACCACGAGCAAATTTTCAACAGACCTCGGGCTATTCTCCTTTCTCTGCTTTCTCTCCTTGATTTTCTGACCTGATTTTCTACCATCTCCCGATTTAAATCTTTCAAGGAAGCTTGTTCTCGTTTATATTTTGCATGTTCTTCATGTTCAGACTTATGCTCGATCTATTTATTTACGAACGAAGCGTATTTTCTCGTGTGCTTGTTCCCGTGCCTGCGGTAATCTCGATGTGACTGTCAACGACAATGAGTCGATGAGAGTTTGTTGACGAACCAGCTACACAATAAGATCGTCATCTTGTTGTGATCACTTTGGACAAGCACTATATCTACTTATGCTCAAGAAAGTGAAACGAAATCTTTTGCAATAAGATGCAGATACATGGCATGCTTGAAAAGGGTTGAAGGGCTAGAGGATAGAAAAAAATCAAACAATGGAAATTCGAGACGTTTACAAAAAAGATTCTCAAGTATGGCTCAACAAACTCATTCTATGTTGCACGTCCAATACAAAGCTCTATTTCTATATATATTTTTTATTTTGTTAGAGGTAAAGTATAGGATTTAGAATTGTAGTTCTCACTGTCAGCAAGTCAGTCAGTCAGTCAATTTCTTTTAGCTTTTTTTTTGTCCTCGTTGTTTGGAACTCCTACTTATTTTGCTTCACTTCTGCTTACCTTTTATAACTGATGTGAAGATGTGAAGAAACGATAAAGCGATTACTCAACTACTCACAAGAAAAAGAAAGGCACGTACAACAGCTTACTCCAATATCTTACTTTCTTTTGGGACACATCTTTGTTGCCAAGCAAATAAAAAGGACATTGCATAGTTTGTAGTTGGGAAACTACAACAAGAGTTCTTTGAGCTCGAAAATATACGTAATTTTTTTTGCAACCTTTATTGTTCGTCTCCACTACACAGTTCATTTCCGGTTTATACTTTCATTTCATTTTAAAACTACATGTTAATGTGTGTACGCGCTTAACAGGGTGTATAGTTAGGAAAATACAATGTATTATACAGTTAAGCCCCCATGAGTGTTCCCATAGTCCCAAATGAGACTTCCGGCTCTCAATAATCCATTTTCTCCTTGCTTTCGCTTTACAACCATATATACGATGATGATATCGCTTTTACATTATGACCATTTTTTCTCCCTCTGACTTGAGGACAACGCTGATGATCCTGATCACTACACAACTATCGTCAGCATTTCTCACATTCTCCAGCTATTTTTGTCGTTTCTCTGCCTTTCGTCCAAAATGACTCTCCGCTCTTTCACTTTTCCTACAATTTCTTCATGCTCCTCTTCTAAACTACGCAAAACTCTCACTGATTATCTTGCATTCTTTTCTCCGTCTTTTCTTAAATTACGAAGGGAAGAAAAAAATATATTCGGAAGAGGAAAGCAGCCTGCATACATGCACCACACCAAACATTCAATATTCTCTCATCCTCTTCGTCTCCTCGTTATTTCAGCTTTCCTAGAGGAAGCACGACAAGAGGAGAACCAATCTGTGAAATATTTATCCCGGGCTAGCTCTGCTCAATCGACAGAGAGCATCTCCTTCGTCTCTGTTCTGGCCAGGCTTTTTCTAGTGTAAAAACCGTATATTATACTATCACCCTCTCTCTCTTTCATTCTTCTGTCCATTGTATTTTCTCTCACTGGCTGGATGTATCTTCCTATCACAGGAACAAACAGCATTCCATACCGTATCATCATTATCAAGCTTTCTTCTTCGTCTTCTCCTTCTTCTTCCTTTTTCTCACTGACTTTATCTCTGTCTCTCTCTCCCCCTTTCAGATTCTTCCAATTGAGATATATTCAGAAAGGAAGGAAGGCAAATAGTGGCATTCGCAAAAGCTTTGTACTCACTCTCTCCACGCACACACACATCGCTCTGCATTATTGGAGAAAATTCACTTTCCTCTCTGGTTTAGCATCTTCTTCTTCCTTCTTAGCTTTTCTCTTTTGCCGCCGACCACCACAGTGTGTGTATACAGTAAAATGCAACAACAGAGGAGAAAATTGTGTATGCGTATCCCTCTTTCTCACTCCATTGTATTTTTTCATCTTCCCACTCTCTTTCTATTTATTCGAATAAATCAGAAGCATATAGTACAAAATGGTTAGTGAAAAGGAAAAAACGAAGGGAATCAGAAGCGACAAACAAAATGCAAGGTTTGCTTTCACCAGAGAAACCAGCCAAATAAAAAGCTAAAGTCCTTTCTCTGCTTATTTGCTCACTTGCTTCGTCTTCCTCAGTCAAAAGAGTGTGGAGGAGGAGAAGAAAAAGAAGAAGAAAGCAAATTTGTTACTACCGTCTTGTTTGTATCATCAACATTATCAACATCATATCATCATCTTCTTATTTTTCATGTAATACCTGATAGTATATAGTTTGTAGTAAATGGCACTAGCCAAGTCAGCATCTTGTTTCGCATCTTTTAGCTTTTCGTTTTTTTTTCTCTTCTTCCTTTCCACTGAATAAAGCCTATTATCTGCGTTGTGCTGGTGATGCGACCGAGAAACAGGATAGGGTTCAAGTTCACTCTGTTTCTTGTATATGGTAAGTAGATCTGGAAAAAATCGGATTTTATTTAGAAAACCGTCTTGTCTATCCCTGTCTTTTAAAAGGGGAAGGAAACAGTGGCAGAAGGAGAAATAAGGAAATGAAAAGAAGCAGGAAATTTTCTCCTTTGCTTTCTCCTTCTCTGGTGAAGAAATGACCATTGGGAATTTCTCTTCTTTTAGTGATGATGATGACGATGATAACTTTCACTCTTTGTGTTTTCCCTTTTTTTTCTCCCTCGAGTCCTGATGTATTTTTAACGAGATAAAATCCTTTTCTTTAATGCATAATAATAGCTTATATATATTACTCACGACTGCTCCCAATGCAAAATAAAATCTACAAGTTCCCTTTTTTCACTTTGTATTTTCCATAAAATGTTCTCAGCTAAACTTACACAAATCATCATTTCCTCATCACCATTCTCCATAACAGCCCGTGGTGGTAGTAAAGTCATCACTTAAATAAATTACTTTTATTGCTCTCATAGAGTGTGTATATGAATGGCTTATATTACAAGGGAGGAAAAATTGTCCGACATGAAAAACTAAAGTCGTGTGGCTCACGTATCGTACATCGAGTCATGAAACTACTAAACTACCACTTGTACATTTTTTTCTTAAATTTAAAAACTTTCTCCTAAAAATATTATTTTGAATATTTCTCTACAAATTTGTGTCACAATATCTGCTACAAAAGCAATTACCATTTTCTTGGACAAAAATAAGAACAACAACACGTTCTCTCTCAAAAAGAAAGAATTATTTCGCCAGCTATTGTGTATCCATATCATTTATGTCAGTTTAGTGTACTACACACCATAAATGCAAATGGCAAATAGGGAACGAAGAACATCCGGTGCCTGCCTGAAAAACTCCGGCACAACACCAACAACCACAAAACCACACCACAAAGAAAACAGCCGTTTTTGCTCTCTACTTTATTTAAAAGTTTGGCATATACATTCTGCACAGCAAAGTAGAAGACCAGATGGAGAAAGAGGAACAGAAAAAGAAAACAAATTTTTTTTAGTTCTTTGTCTCAGAAAATATGTGTGGGTGATATTGGTGTCGGTGATGGCGGTATCAAGATATGTAGGTATCCATATGCGGTTCATTGGCATTTCCTTCTCTCTTTCCTTTGGTTTTTTGTTTTGTCGAGAGTTTTTAGAAAATACGCAAATGGATGCGCGGAACATAATCGAGTTTAAAATAGTTTCAAGTAAAAAAGGATGTTAAAAGGGAGGAAAAAAGGGTTTACCAGACACGCGGAGTAAAGCTACTGAGTAGCTTTAGTTCAGAAATTCTTGTTTCGTTGTGCCGGTGGGTATTCGTGTTGGAAAAAGGGAAAAGTGAATATGTTAAGCTAGTTTGATGGTTTTTTATTCTGGAAGAGGAGTGTGGAGGAATCTTTTTTTGGAGATGGAGGCAACCCACCACCCAAAAACCCGGTTAGAGAAAGTCTGCAATAGTTGGAGGGGTATTGAGGCTACAACTGGTGCTGCTTTCTCTTTCTGTGACACAGTGATACTTTGGCATCTGAGCTGTAACGATGATGCTGTTGCTGTGCGGGTGCTTGGTTTGAGATCTTTGGGCTCCTTTTCCATTGCTTTTCTTCTCGCATTTCAGCCCGGAACAGGATCATTTTCTCTATAGGCCTTGTTGTTGGCTTCTGCTGAAAAGAGAGGCATCATTCCCCGGCACGCGACTCCTCTTTCACTTTACCGCGTTCAAAGAGAAGCAGGAGAAAGCTACTCAGCCACAAGATAAAAAAAAGCAAGACGGCCACAGACACCGCTACCACCACGAAATATACCTACACCCCAATACAAATTGCCTTTTTTCTGACTGTGAGTAAGTGTGTGTGCGTGTGTTTTCTTTAGGTATCATCATGATAAATTGCCAGAAAAATGAGAGGGAGAGAGAGGGAAAGTGAAAAAAGAGACAAAATATCCTAATATTTCACGTTCATAAGAAACGAAACAAGGGAAAATCTCAACCATAAAAATATTTTATTTTATATAAACTTCTCACTTCCTGTTTACCCGGTGAAAGTCCTGTGGAGGAGGTGGTGGTGGTGGCGGAGGAGGAAAAAGAGACAGAGAGAGGAAAAGTCCCACTCGACTTTCTCTGTGGATGGAACAGATTGAGTTGTTATTTCTTTTAAATCTGTACATCTAGAAAATCCTCCGGCTCCCAATAAAAGAGACACTGGGAGAGTCGTTATAAACGCTGCTCGTTAAAGTTGTTGTGTGATGTCATGTACTACTTATATTTATATCTTTATTTTCCATCTCCATCATTAAAAGTCCCCGTGTGCTTTTGCTGCTGCTGCTGCTACTAGACTAAGCTTATCCACCTACTTCACCAACAAAACAAACTTCTCCTCTTCTTTCCTCTTACTTCTTCTCTCTCTGGTGTTTGCTGTTTAGTTCCGGCTGTTACCTCCACCAATATGTACTTGGCTGAACTATCTACCTCCCACACACCCACACGTTGTAGCCAAACACGCTAAAATATAATATCATCATATTTTTCAACTTTGTATTTTTTCTTGTCGTTTCCGGTTTATCTCCGGCTACAAAACTACAACTTTATCTTCCACCACTTCACCAACCAACGAGATCCAAAGAGATCTTAAGCTACCATGGTAACGACACATATTGACCCAAGTCCTCATGGGTTAAACTTCATGGTTTGCTGAATGAGACAATTTTTTAGTCAAGGCACGACTACATTTGATGACAATTTTCTGGCTGCATATGTGTGCGTTTGTGTGTGTGCTGTCGTTGTCGTGTCAATAAAATTTTCCATCATCCATATTCATCATTTGAATGCACAACCGTAGAGCAAGAGAGATCATCAAGTTGGCTGCAGCAAGTGTTAGTGAGCAAGTCAGCTAGGCCAAGAGTTTTTTTTTTGGTAAATTGAAGATCCCAATAGAGTGATTTCCTCAGAAGCTCTATTCTATTCCCGTCGTTAGCGTCTTTGGTTGTGGTGCATGTTAATAAGAATGGTGGTACATGTATAATATTCTGAGTGTCTGTGTATGGTGGCATCTGGCTTGAAGACGATGATGCCGATGACACCTTGATCACATGTGATGAAGACGACCAAGAGCATATCAGAGTTTTTACTCTAGGCGACAATTTTCTCACATCAGTTTTCTTACTAGCCGTGCAAAAACGTGTGGAATTGAGGTGGTGAGATTTTCTGTCAGTTTTTCTTGTCTGGGACTGCCTGTCTTTCGTTTTCCTTCATATACTTTAGTTATTTTTGGTTTGAAGGGATTTCTCCCACTGTGGTGACGTCTTATGCAAACATTTAGAGAGAGAGAGTCACCGCATCCGTGTTATTATCAACCAGAGAATTTCACACACCACAAGGCAGTCTGGGATTCCTAGAAAGCCAATAATCAACTTTCCGGGAAGGCATGCTGGTATTGCTGGTGCAATAGTAGAGTGAGTAGTGGTGACTGAGGCGGGGTGATGATTAGAAGATGACTGGTTTGGTATGTGAGCGACAGTTGGTGATAAGTAGTGCAAGTTTGATGAGAAAAATCATCTACCTCAAAATTAAAACTGGAGCAAATAGCATACGAATTGAAGCTCTCTCACAGTAGAATAATAACCAAACCAATCAATTTAGTAGAAAAGGAGCATCAGGTTGAAACAGCAAATGTGGCAGAGGCAAAAGTTTTTTCTCCACGTTTTTCTCGTCGTGTAGTACTTATGTAATCGTGTAATAACATTATTATCTTCTTAGTAGCGACAGCAGGAAAGAGAACATGCTTTTTTCTCAGCAGCAGCCAAAAGGGAAAAAATGAGAATAATAAGTGTGCATCAAGTGTTCTGCCGCTGATGCCTCACTCCACGTCTCAAAGGAAAAAATAATTCCTATATCCTTTCTCCAGCTCAGTTTCCTTCCGTCTCCCACGAAGCTCTTTGCAAAAAGGCATGAGGCATTACCACTGGTCTTCGTTAATATGAACGCGTTTGTGATACACCAAAAAATCATGCTTGCTGCAAAATCGGAAGCCCCTTGCCCAACATAAGAATGTGGATGAGATTGAAAAATAGGCAACAGGAAACTGTACGCATTGGTACAATAAATTGCACGCCTACGCAAGAAACGAACCAGTTGTAATAAAATAATAAAAATAATAACAGTATTGCTGCCCTCTTTTTTTCCTCCATTTTTCTCGTTCGACTTTCTTTTTCTCCTTTACATAATATGCATATTTTTTGTGTGAAATATTTTCCAGTAGATGCTTGAAATAAAGAAGGAGCACACGAATGAATGCGTAATTTTTTCTTCTCTTTTCTCTGCCTCGGCAAATAAAATTTGCTTTCTGAAAGCGTAAACTGAAGAAAGAGAAACTTGTGTGGATGCATGTTCCTCTTCCTTCTTGTTGCTTTCTCCCTCTTTTGTCTTACATTGCGGGCCTTTTTTGAAAAGAATGTAAATGAAAAAGAAAGTGGGAGGAAAATATGTGGAAGAAGAGAAGGAAAAGGCATGCTCATAATAATATCCTCATTGTTCTCGCCGCTACCGCTTCAAAAGTATGAGACTTTCAACGAAGGAAACAAGGCACTAGTTATTAGCGGAGACGAAGGTTGGAGTGAGGAGAAAAAAAGCGTTTTAACAAATTTTTAGACCGAAAAAACGAGATCACGACTTTTCACTTTTGCTGTCTACTGAACTATGAACCATCAAAACAGATAGATGCAAAAAAACTATCTAAAAAAAGTGGGAAATTGTGAACACACTTGAATATTGGCGATGATAGCGGGATCGCTCGTATGAAGGAAATTTCGTAACTGTGTATAATTCGAAGTTTCTAACGGGAATTGGGAACGATGCTCTGCTAAAACCCTCCACGCCAGCATAACTTTCCAAAATGTCTTTTATATTTCAAGCTTCATTTCCTCATAGGTTTGGAATATTATGTAGGTAAATGGGTGATTGGAATTCGTTAAAAAATGTAGAAATGTGGGCGAGAAATGAGATGGGAAGATTCAATTAGTGTCAGAAGCGGAGTGAGAAAATACATCATGGAAAATATATAGGCACGTCGACCTCATTTATACGACAGGTAGTAATGGATAAAATCATTCATGGAATTTTTCAGCTCAAATTGCGAAATTAAAATGGACATGGAACTATGGGGACTTAATTGTAACACCGAATATCGTTTTAGAAAGAACCAGATTTCCTACGTTTCAGAACTGTCGTATGTTAAAAGTGAAAATATTGGGGGTCTGGCTGAAACGTAAATGAAAACGCTTTTTGCTTGTCAGGACGAGCATGACGGAGTTGAGAGGTGATTTTCGAGTAGCTGGTTTTAATATTTTTGGAATCAGGACTGTTTATAATTTTTACAATTAACTTGGACATATTGTGAAGGCACTGTCATGCAAAGCTGAAATTTTAGTCTAAAAAATCACGGCATCCATTACTTTGAGAGCAAAGTACAGACATTTCTAAAAATCCACACGAGCATTTTTTCTGATGTAGCCAACGTCGCCGCCACATATTATAGCTTTTCCTCCCATAAACTGAAAATTATCTACTGATGTGTGAGTAACATGTGGCGTTAAGAAAGTAGAAAATCCACTTAAAATACTCCCAAAGCTCTGGCATACTAAACTAGAAGCTGGAGAGGGGACTAGGAGCGCTATTCCAGCCCCCTTCAACATGCCTTGGAATTTTATAGACGAAAAAATGAGTTTAACGTGTGATGGAAAAGTTTCGAGTGGCTAAACAACTAAAACAAGAAAAAAAAAGTCAATAAATCTGTGTTACACAATTTTAACAAAACTACTCATCATTCAAAACTGAAACTTGAAACCTTATATCTGCCACCCAGTTTGACTCAAAACTGTAATAATCAATAACGATAGTATGTGGAAAGAATGATTACCAGAAAGGAAACAAATTACATGAAATAAGTGCACTGACTGATAAAAATGATAATTAATCAGCAAAATAATAAATAAGAGGAAGCTTGTGTAAAGTCGTGCCGCGAAGGGAAACAGATCCCTGCCTTGTACAAAAAAATATATGCGTGCCCATCATCAAAACGCTCAATCAACGTGAACTGCAACAGTTTCTTTGCTTCGTTGTGGAGTGGTCTCATCTCAAGAAGTGCATTGACTTTACACACCAACTGACAAGAAGACGGAGATGAAGATGAGCCACAAAGTGAATCACTCTCGTTTGGTGATTTATCAGGAGGAAGAAAAACTTCTGCTGATGGAGCTGTAGTAATTCTTGCCAGTGTTCGAAATGCCATGTCCAAAATATGTTGGTGATGATGGGAGTTTCCAAAAGTTCTCGGCTTACCAAAGCCGCAAACCTAGATGCCTATTTTGTCCACAAAAAATCCACTTGCTTACCTCTAATCTGCTGATAGTAAAGGTCTGCATTTAAGCGCCCGATCCTGCCACTCCAACTTTTTCTTGGAGTCAATGATTTCTTTTTCCACTCACTCCCCTCAACATTTCGCATAATTTTTGTTGAAAAGGAAGGAAACAAAATGCAATAAAAATTGTGTAGGAGTAAAGATTCTAAAGTCGAGTTTCCAAGAACAGTTCAACTCTGTCGGCTCACCTTTGAGTAACAAATCAGAATTGATCACTGGTCATCATCATGACATTGCAAGCTGCCCATCAATTCCTCTGAATTCTAGATCAGCATTTTCGTCCCGTTGTAAACTAAAGAAAAAAGGTGAATTTCGGGAGAGTGAGCAAATTTTGTCCTGTGGCAAATAAAAAGAAAAAAGAAGAAGAAATAACAGAAAAATCCCTAAAATTGAACCTGTTTTCGTCTGTGATTTTCTGCTTCATCTTCAAAGTCAAATAATACCACTTTCCCCCTCCCACTCCCTTTACGACTGGCTTTTCAGTTTCCCATTTTTAATCTGAGAAAAAAATCTTGCAACGTGTGTTGCTATGGATTTGGGTGATGGTGGTATATTTCTTTCCTCTCTCTGGAGAAAATAAGGTGATAATATCCGGCCCATCAACTCCACTTTTTCTCGTTTCCTTGGATCACCAAGTTTCAGTCAACCAATAACCCTATTGTCTCAATAGCATCACGGTGGAGACTGGACCACCTGGGGCGTTTAATTCTTTTGATCAATTTATACTTTTCCCCCTTTATCTTATCAGCCGAGCCCCATCAAATCCAGCGTTTTGTTGTGCTCTAAAAATCACGTCACGTCGTCAACAGCAAAAGCTAAGAATTTCAAACACAAGTTAAAAGGGACTTTGAAAAAAAGGGAGAAATTGAGTGAACACTTTTGCACGTCGCGTCTCGTTCTTATCCTCCTCCTCCATCGGATTTCTTGGAAGTCAGCTACTAACGTTTACATTGCATGTCGTCCCCGTTGGCGTCTTGTCGTTTTTTCTGACTGAGGCTGAACCAACTGTATGTTTAATGATCCATTGAAAATAATGTACTTTCTTTGATTATGACAAAGGGAGCGTTAAGGGTTTGTGACAGTGGCCAATATTTCATTTCCTTTTCCCTTCAACAAGAACAAATAGAGTGAGAAAACTGGTTGAAAAAAAGACAAAGAAAATGTGAGAAATTGCTTTAGGTGGAGCACTGGATACTATAGTGGTGGAATTGAGTGACATGTTCTATAAAGTGGAAAAGCAGAAAAAATATCGAATTGTGAGTTTTCACTGTCTCCAGCTGTCCGATGACGGTAAATAGCAAGACATCAAGTGCCAAAAGTGAGCAACGCACAATTAGCAAAAGAATTATCATAGTGACATGTGTGACCATTGATCGTAGGCATATGCATGTAAAAGTTGAATGCGAATTCAATGTTGAAAGAAATTAACAGAAAATGAAGAAAATTTCCAGCATGACCTCGGATTTTATTTGTGAAAAACAGCCCAATCCGTCGAAGCATTTCTAGAGGGAAGTTAACGTACTTTATTGGTGTTTTTCTTTCCATTTATTTGACACTCTAAGAGCACGCACGTTTTCACTGCATAAAAAGAGAACGAAAAAAGGGGCAATACAAGCAACAGCCGAGAGAAGGGAGCTTGTTGCTTTTCTAGAGTGGTTTCCACTACACATTTTTAATCACCCGCACGCGTGCCATTCCGCGTTTTTATTTAAGAAAAAAGGGTTTCTTTGGAATTTTCTGAGTGTGCACTTGACAGCCGCTGTTTTCACAAGCATCCATGATACTGATGATGATAAAGCTATTAAGAAAAATGATAACCTTTACTGGAAAAATCAACACAAATGCCAAGAACAAAAAAGAACATCCATACATTAAATGTATGCGTACACTTTTTTTTGTTTTTTAACCGTGAAACTACTTTAATGCAATAACCGGGTTATAAATACTTTACAGTGTGCTCATATTATTCTTCGGGGTCATTAACCCATCTTCTTGTGAAAGGCTGGAAAATACTAGTCATTATTCAAATAAAATTATTATATGGTTGGAATAGTTCAGCTCAAAAGATACAAGTTTTTTCATACAATTTCTGGGGAAAAACGCAAAAACTTTTTTCTCGGTTATGAATGAGCCATTTTCTTCCACCCAATTTAAAATGCCCACTTCTTCCTCTTCCCAACTTGCATTGCAACTTTTTTTCTGGTTTTCTTGTTTTTCGAGTGTCTGGAACCAGATAAACTATTTATTACTGAAAGGCAATGGCAATAGTAATAATTTGGGAGGACTATTGTGCGTAAGAAATTGCATAAAAAATGTTGGAGGAAAGTGAAAAAGTGAAAGGTGCAGTGAACTGAGATCGCATACAAAATATCATCATATTTTTTCTTAAAAAAACTGAGTTTTTTTCTATATAATTTTTTGTTTCAAATCTCCGAATCTCCCCTCTGGAAAAACTATGGCTTTGGTGTGCTCGGCAAAATCAAAGATTTGGTTGAGCCTGTGCATTCTTGCTTTTCTCCTTACTTTCTTCCTGGTAATTGGCGGGGCACTCGGCTGGTTCAGAGTGGAAAATTTTCTGGGAATGAGCGGCACAACACAGACGTCCCCGTCTCCCACCCACAACAATGATAATAACCATAACAACAATCAGTTTTATTACTACAATAATAACCACAATAACGCTAACAGTCAAGGGGATTCTTCGTCATCTGTGCTGAGCAACTATAGTAGCTCATCTCGTGCCAAGGTAAAATATAATCATCAGCAGAGTCAGCAAAATAAAAAGTATTTATCTGGAGGTGGTGGGGGTGGCCAAGGAGCAAGTTACATTTCTCGTGGTCTTGGTGGTGGCGGTGGAGGAAATTCGGTCAGATCAATATAAAATATTATTTTCTCTAAAGTCATCGTACTTTTATTGCAATCTTTTGTTTTTCCAGTATTTTGTAGTCGAAACTGAATATCATAATAACTGTGTTATCTGTCAAATTTTCTGTCTTTTTCAATACCCACTAGGGAAATATAGTAATAGCAATAGGAAAACATGACGTAGCTGCTTTGCTTCTATATTGTATCAATTTCACGCTTCATTTGATTGCACTCTTGCTTTTATGCTTCTTCTAAAAAAATAAATCGTATGGAGGAGATTCGTGAGAATTGGAATTATTGGAATTGCAATAATGGAAAGATATTCTTATGACACAGTTGTAAGTAGAATCGTTAGATTCACAGGATATATTATCACTAACGCTTTGTCAATGACGTTTCTAATCTTTTAAAATCTTATTAAGAAATTTCATTAATCCGGCTTATTCATGTTCATTCATCCAGTACCTCTTACTCTTGCAATTAGTTCAACATCCAGCAAAATCCTGAATTATGTATGCTTGCATGCATTTGACATCTTTTCAAATTATAAAGTCCATTCTCTCCCTCTTAAATACCGTTTCCCCTTCTTATTCTAAAACTCCTTTGTTCTTCCTTTGTAGCTGTGTAACCCCTTCTTCACCTATTGCCGTCCAATAACCCAGGCAATTTCTTCATCGGCCTGTCACTTCAAACTTACGTTCGGAACATCAGCCTCATGATATCTCTCTCTCTCTCGCACCCTCTTATTATTATTTCATTTCACCAAAAAAATTACTGTTTTCACTCAATCATCAGTCTACAGAATGCTTTAAGGACAGGCCCAAAGCCTTGTTTCAAACGGGATGTGAGTGAAAGCTCAGAAGAGTGTACTTGACGTCTACAGACACCAACACACACACAGTTCTACACTGAGCTACAATATTTTACCTGATCTGTCACCTTGTGTGCATAGTATGAAGAGTATGAATACTCTTTTCATTTCATTGAAAGCCCATTTTTAAAGATGAAAAAATCAAATCCTTTCTCAAAACATATAATAAATTATTTATGCAAAACTTTTTAATTATAATCTCAAGTTTCCCAGAAAAACACACCACACATACAAACTAACATTTTAAAAATATGTTATTGTACGCACTTTAGCAACCTTCTCCTCAAAGAGACTAGAGAGAGATCTCCTTGCTTACTCTGTGTTCTCGTGTGTCCAAGAAGATGAAGTGTACAAGAAAATTATTGCTTGTAACAGCGGCCACCGTCAAAGCACATAAATCGCCCAATGGAATCACCCGTCATCGTAAATAAATCAGAACGTTACTACTACCTACTCCCATTCCACCACTATATTTCCAACACATACGCAAAGAGTCGCGAAATCTCTCTTCTAAACTCTGTATGTGCGGTTGTCTCAGTGACAAAAGTGGACAAAAAAATTTACTGTTTCGTTCGTTTAGCGTTCTTGTTCTTTCTCTCCTTCTCGAATCCCATCATCATCCACCTACACACTCATTCACACCATGCCAACCCGCACAACGAAATTTTCTCTAAGTATTCATTGCACACACACGCTCTCTTCGACTCTCTCTCTCTTCTCGACAATGTAGCACCTCTTTTCTTTTTTGGTGTTGGTGCTTGTGCTGGTGACAAGGAAAGCTGACTACTTGACATGGCGCAATTAGTCACTTTTTTATGTACACACCATTCACTCCATCCGTACCGCAGACGCCACGTACATGGAGGATGTGAAAAATTCCTTTATTTTTTACCCTTATATTTTGTGATGGGGCCATTCATATTGCACGGGAGACATGGATTTTTCTAAAATTTTGTAGCAGATTAGATAAGTGTTTGGAAAGCATATAATATGCATGTTTCCATGGAAGATTCCTAATGCATTCTGTTCTGATCTAATGAAGATGATGATGACGACGACAATCTACTGAATTCTTTTTTATTGCGGGAACCAGAAACGCAATTCATTTTCCATTTCTCATTTCTATACTTGTCTTGCTCTGTTTTGCAGAAGATTTTAAAAAGTGAGGGAAAGTACTTGAAGTCAAACTATATGAATATATATTGCGAGTCGTGGTGTACACTTTTTTGAGGTATTTTGTGAATGTTAAGGTGGAGGGAAAGAATGATGGGAATGATGATGACGACGATTTATCCAGTGGCAGAGGCAGTGGAGAGAGAGAGAAAGAACAAGATCATTACTTAAACTCGCTTCCAGATAGGAAGAGCGAGAGACAAGGAAAAGTGCTTCTTTTATTTCACGCTGGAATGGATTCTCTTTTGGTGTTTCCCTTTTTTTTGGCTTGCCAGTTTAAAATTGGAACAAGTACATCATGCCATGTAGTCGTAGTGTTCATGAACATCAGTAAAAATGCTTTATGCTACCTGACCTGAGTCCTAATGTTCATAATTTTTACACCAACACAAAAAAACCATGATGAGGATGATCATCATGATGATTATCACAGAAAAAAAAGATAGATACAATAACTACTAGTATACCACCAGACTGAATAAAATGGAGTGCTCCATCAAGCCCCTTATGTAATGACATGACCATGTACTATGTACTTGTATTGCTTTGCTACAATACAAAAATATGCAATATGTATTACGTATGCAGTCTACATAAAATGTAAATTGGTGTAAAATCTCCGTTCTGGGAATTGTTATTGCTCCTTGCTGTCTGTTTGTACATCGTGTTGTTACAGTGAAGAAAAATGGGGTATTTGGGACGTTTAGCTGTTTTTGCATGTTTTTTCTACATGTATGTATTTTTTATTTTGTCAGAGAAAATTTATATATGTTATGCAATTGCACTGCATACGACGTATCGTAAAAATAATGGGGGTAATCATTGTATGACTCTTATTATTACTATTATTGTTATTGGTTGGGGGTGTTATTAGTGATTTGGTTGTCGTGATAATTATAATGATGAGATTGCATTTACATCAGGGTCTCTTCTTTGTTCTTTATTTTTTGGCAGTTTTGATGGGGGATTATGCAAATTACATATGCGCATAAACAAACTTTGGCTGTTGTCACGCTTGTATTCTAAATTTTATAGTTTATTTAATGTGTTGGTTTTTAAAAGAAAAAAACATGTTTAGGGTTGACACATCTTGCTTGTTTTTGGTTTAATTGTGGCCATTTGCTGATTAAGTGAATGCTGAAGTCTGCAAAAAAACCATCCAACTTTTCATGCCCGTCAGCAAAAAAAAGTCAAGTTAATGAAACTTTATATCAAGATAAAATTTTAGCAGACAAGACGTATTATTCTGGAATGAAAAAAGAGATCATCATCACCTCATCATTTACTTGAGTGCACTTGCCTTTTGCTATGACTGGAGATGTCGGAGAAATAATTAGTCATAGAGACAAGCGGAGAACAAACTGAATGAAATAATGGCAAAGTTTTAAAACTCTTCTTTCAAGCTACCTTCATGTTAATATAAAGTAAAACTGGTGCAAAATGAAATGGTAAACATGTGCGTACTAAAAATGCATTTTATGAATGAGCCAAACTTTTGCAAACAAAATTGTACAAGAAGTCGACAAGTTTCGCGGCAGTAGTAGTGGTGATGGCAGTGGCAGCAGACAGAGAGACACCAAAACAAAAACATTATTTAGAGTTTTGTTTTTTGGCATATGCGTGTTTCTGTGGATGGGAGAGACGGAGTAAATAAATAATATTGCCTGAAGCTGCTCAAGTCATGTCAGGAGAGAAAATTACAATAATAGCAATAAAATCGTAATGTTGTAATGAAAAGTGAGTAGTTAGTTTCGCAGTTCCAAAGTAGACTGAATATTACGAGGAGACTTCAGAAAATAGAACTTTATAGAGCCAATTATCTCCAATAATGCATGTTGGTGTTACTGCAAATCACTGTCAAATTTTTCTCGAAAGCTCCACGCTTTACAATTTCCATTCCTTTAGCATCGCGGAAACGACTTTATAAATGGAGTCCTTGGTTCATACATTACCAGGTTAGCACGGTGGTATGACTAGATGAGATATTTTTGGAAGGTGGGTGGTGGTGGTGGCAGTGGTAAAGAGAAACGCAAACAAAGAGTGAGTGGGGAAACAATGCGGTGCTAAAAAAGGAAGGAATTTACTTGCCTGGATGCCGAAATTGTTTGTACATTGACAAATGCGTAAACTGCTCACTTGAAATTCAACTTATGAACAATCACGATAAAATCTATGTACCTATGTCATACGTGAGCATTTACGCTGGAAGGTGATAAATGAGTGCGTAGATGAAAATTGAAACGACAAAAAAGGAGCAGGAAACTCGGTACTGCACCACCAGCTTACCAGATAGCGATCAATACAGTAAACAAAATGGAGCAGCAGCATCGACGAACCAAACTGACATGTCAAATGACTACCTTGTTTAGACTGACTAAATTAATATTTAACTCTTCTCACTCTCAAACTTCCACCTTCTATATTTTTTCTCATGTTGCATGTTTGATGGTTATGCAAACAAGCCTGATTCTTGGTTGTTTTCTCCAAACAGAAAAATCCTCTTTTCTTTTTTACTTAAAAACGGGGCAATAACCGCAGCTGCAAAACACTATAACTGTATCAGAAGCTAAATAAACAACGTAAACCGTCACATTGCATTTTCCATCTCGCTCAGTCTTCCTGTCTCTTTATCTATGTCTATCTCTCTCATTTTGGCATGTACTTTCCCCACAATCCCAATTCCAGCCGTCTCATTCATCCGATCGCCAAACAAATGAAATGAATCAAGGAAATAATTGCAAAGTCCTGTTTTCATTCCATCCATTTTCACACATAAAAACGGATACACACATCACAAGGGAGAGGAAAAAAAAAAAAACTTTATTCCCAGTTCATCTCTTCCACAAAGTACTACGCATCCCAAATGTACATCCCGTTTCACTCTATTTTTCAGTCTGCTCCTTTTTGAAACTCGCATTACCCATCCCCCATGGTAGACATATATGAATGATAATAATAATAATATGGAATGCAACTCTCAGATCTCTAGTTGACTGCAAGTGATCTGGAATTGATTCGGCAAACCACCACCATAGTAGCAGATTCATTTTCAGTATCAAATCTCTCAAGCTAAAACAAGCTTTTAGGTAGTTTCAACATTGTACATTGTGATATGTGTCTATGTCCGATAGATTTCTTCTTCTTTTTCGATAAAAATAATAATGCACCAGCCATGTTCCTCTTCCACCAAATTGAGACCTCTATTCAAATAATAATAATATGTATCCTAATTCATTCTCCTTTTTTTACAATAGTAGCAGCAATAATTTTGATCAGCATCGTCAGCACACGACGGACCGTGCAGTAGTCATGATGTAGATGTTGGCATAAGTTTTGGTGCTGGTGATGAATTCAATTCAATTTTGTAAAGCGAGTGTTTGTATGTAGCTCTCATTCATAATAATGATAAGTGTATTTTGCATGTCACTTTCTATTGTAGATGCTTATCTTATATTTATATAATAGAGAAAACTATTGCTAATTAGTCGCGTCTGTTCTCTCTTTCAATCTGTCTTGATTGCAACATGACGTACACATCTCCACTTTCAATTCTCCATAATATATCGCCCTGCATTCAATATTATTTTTTGTTTCACTTCATCCACCCACCCATTTCATAAAATCTTGCATTATATTAAGAACAAATATTATACGTACATATATATGTGCCTATTTATGAAAGCATTTTCATCCATCAGATCACACGAGAAATTATTCGTCGGCGGATTCCAAAAATTCCAGCCTACAAATTATCTTGCTCATTGATTCATGAGAAAGAAACCGTATTATAGAAAGCACAATGGCAATAACAAGCATGGGATATATACTTGTGCTCAGATATGCATACAATTTTGCAAAATGTAATATTGGAGCTGGCAAAAAATCAGTATGGAAAAAGCGTGTGCGATCAAGTGGAAGAAATAAATGTTATTATGGAATGCTCTTATTTTGAGAGGAAAGCGCAATGTAGATGCATGGTAATCAAATGGCGGATGGGGTGGATAGAAGCGCGTGAAAAAAGTCGTATTGATACAAAACTCTATAAACTTTTACCATATTATGCTTTTTTTCTGAAATTTTCAATCATTATTACTGCAAAACATATATAGAAGGATAACTTTTGTTTATATACTTTTTTTATAAATAGAATCGAGTCAGAACTAATTGTTTTTAGAAACAATATCGTGGTTTTCAATGCGGGTTGATATTCTCGGAATAAATGACCATTATTATGGATTTGTGTACACGTTAGATTTTAGAGGCTCTTTTCGTTGCAGATGAATCATTAGTTTTGAGGTTGATGTTAATGATAAGAAATGTTGCCTAGATTTTCCTTTGAAAAATTATATTTTTGAATAGCCTGCCTAGAAGCTATTATATTGAAAGAGGGAGTGCTATAGTGCCATCATACAAACAACAGAGCTTGGAGCTATGTTGATTCTCCCTAAACTATCACATTAAGTTGTCTACTTACTGCTCTTTCAAGATGTTTGCACTCGTTCTTATGATGTTTGTCTATTCAGATATTTTGTTGATCTGTTTAGCGATCTAAGAATGCGTTAAAGAAAATAAACTATTTTTTTCTCTCAAAATTTGATTCTCGAGGCTCCAATCACTGAATCATGTAGTCATAGTCCATCCCAACTACCGACTACCGACCCCACACGTGGCTGGGGAGCAGAAGAGTAGTAATTAGGATTTTTATGAGAAGAAACCAATTTTCGAATAGTATATGAAACTTTTGAAATTTAATGAATACAATGTTTAATGATAGCCTGCTTCGTTTCCACATTTCACAACATTCATGTCATTTTCCGTTTCCACTTTTTTTACCAGTGATGATGAGAGGAAAAAGTTACATGTAATTGGTCGAGTGGGTATGTCTGCTGTCTGTCTACGCAGTGAAGTCTCTGGATCCATGTCTACCGTGCTCATTATTACGCATGAAATATAAATGTCCTTGGTATCTAACCTTTATGAACTTGTTTATATGCTTTTAATTTGATAATAAAAAATATATTGATATTGATTATTATGTTTCTGGTTTTATGCAACATAATAATATGAGGTTCACTTGAGTTCAAATCTAAAACAATATGTACGAGTGACAGCAATACTGGATAGAAATGAAGAATGGAAAAAATCACATCCTCCAGAGATTTTTGACTTTCCTAATTGGCTTGTAAATATAGAAATTACTACGTAAACTATATCTTGTTGCCAATTACAAGTAATTTTGTGCACATTTGTATTACACGCTCTGCTGAGCAAATGATCATTCTGCAATTGAGAATTACGAAAAAAATTCGATAGACTTTTTTTTCTGAAAAAATAACAATAAAGACCCATCCCTCTAGTGATTTACACTTTTTTATGTTGGTCGTCCGTCCTTGTTTTCTTGAGGTAGATTTATGAATGTGTGCTGTGTACACAATCTGAAAAAACTGCTGCTCTTTTACCTGCCTGCTTTTACATTATGAGCATAAATCTGAAGAAAAAATGACGATGATGATGATAATGGTCCATGTATCAAAAATCACAATAGAAAAACTGGTGTGTAAAGAGAAATGCAGTCGTGTGTAGCCATAAGCACCTCCGTTTTTTTATTCTGCCGTCTCTCCTGACTTTGTGACTCTACATTGCATATAGGATGCATGTGAAACAAAGTTAAAACTTGACTTTTTTTTCTTTGCCACTTACTCCTACTTCTTCACACAAACCTTTTTTTGTTGCTGCTGAATAATGGTATAGTGAAGGAAACCATAAAAATGTGGTCAACAAGGTAGCTGTGCTACATAACGTACAAATATTGACAATTTATGAGTTTTTAGTGAGATTTTTAGTTTTGAGGATAAAAAATACTCACCACCACAACAAAATCGTTCCTTGTAAATCTGTTCTCCATTCCCATTCATTTCTCAGGTAATTCTAGCTTATTTCCATCGTCATCGTCGTGTAATATCATAATCGTCTCAACACAATCTAATACCCTCTCAATCATTTCTGTGTACCCAATTTTTTGTTATGGAATAAAAACCCAGAATTCGTTTTTACACTGTATCCATTTTCCAGACTCTTCCTTTTTCACCTCTTTTCAATACACAGGATCACAGATCATGATCATCATCACCATAATCTTCATTTCATATGATGATCTAATGCATTCATCCTCCATCCGATGATGAGTCGTCGCGCTACTTACGTTAACATTATTACACAACATTACCCTTGTCCTCTTGTGAGCACACACAAGTCCGCCTCTTGGCAATCCACTAAGCACATGGGTAATTCATCTACATAGAGATGATTCTTCGCCTTTTGACTTGGCAATAGCCAAAATCCATGATTGTATTTTACCGTGAACTCACCTCATCAAGTAGAAAAACGACTGAATAGATAGATATATAGACGGTTCTTATTTACTCTCGCAAACAACCCATCATCATCATCGTCATCATCATTCTCTTACTCGTCGTCATTAGCCTCTTCCTCAGCAGTTCCTCACCTTGCCATTAACATCATAAAAAATTCATCCGTGTAAACATTTTATATTGCTTCTATTGTAGCGAGAAAAAAAAACTTTTTATTCTAGTGCATTAAAACTGTGTGTTAATTTATCCACAGTTAATTCAGACTGGAAGTCGAGAAAACATGAGTGTTTGGACTATGTCAATTTTTTTTCTATCTAAAAAAGCTTATCCCATATAAACTGTATTAAAAAAGAAGGCAAAGACTGGTCAACATTATAACCATGGTCACAGGAAGAACCTCATCTCTGCAAGCTTGCATTGTTATGTTTTCATTCTTAATTTTTCTCTCTGAGCGAGTCAGTCGTATAGCAAGTTTATATGAAGAAGGTACTCGTATCATCTCATTCTCTGCTTGATTTAATCCTGCCTACTTGCTTCTAAAGATCACCTTTTTTTCTTGAGATTTGTTTCCTCCAATCTTCCCCATTTTTCAGGGATAGCTCGCGTGATTTAGAAGAAAACGAAAACCACATGGTTTAGAAGGATTATCAGCATTATTATTTCATTTTTGTGTACAAGTAAATTATTAATAGGTCACCGTCACCACACGGTGAGGGAAAAGTATTAAAAGGGGAAACAGGAAGATAAGTCACATAATAATCTTGTTATAAAGTACCTTCTCTTTTCTTTGGTAAAAAAACTGATCTCTCTTTTCTGGTTTTTGACTTGGGAAGAAAAAGTGCTGAGAATACCCCACTCCATCTCAAGACCCAAGCCATGAGAGAGAGTGAATTATTGAATGGGTTTTTGTACTTCATGCTGCTCCTCTTCCTAGTTTCCAGGAGACAAGAAGAGAGACAGGAATGAAGGAAGTTATTACGGGAGCCATTTACAAGATCATATTATTTATTATTAATATTTATCATCATTTCTAACCTTTTTTCTACCTTGTATGGTAAAAAATGTGCCCTTTTGAAACAACATAAAAAAAAAGTTTAAGCGGTTACGAGATTTTTTTCGGCTTTAGGTTTGTGTGTAAGTGTTGTATTGTTATTTTTGTTTAAAAAAAAGGGATGTAGAGGCTACAAGGAAAAAATACTTTGTTGAGAAACGACTTGTGATATCCAGCCATTTTTCAATGTACCTTGCTGGATGAGCGAGATTCACAAGACGAGCATGGCTTGTGTACCATCTCATAGTCAAAATAAGTTGCTGGAGAGATGCATGCTTGGAATTTTGCTGGGTGTAACATTCCTGACCTTAGTCGTTTCAATAAGATTGCGTCTTCCTATTTGATCGAGCAGGCAGTATTAAAGAGAAAAAAAATGTTGTGTGTAGATTGGAAAGACGATGGTGAGATCAGGTCATCATTACCAGCAGCTTCATAGATAAAAACTATGTGATAGGAGTTAATATTAAAATGAAGGAGAGTTGACTGACTGAATGGCAATCTAACTTTTTTGAACGTGTCGATCATCAAATCAATATATGAAAAGTATAAGGCAATTTAATGATCTTCATTTTTATAGTGTTTTTAGTGATGAGTGATGATTAGTAGTGATCCGTGCGATAGTGATAAACTCGAGGGGGGACGCAAAGAAAAGTGTGTTGCCGATGATGATGATTTGATCGACAAGCAGAGATTATTTTGAAGAGATTCAATCAAAATGCTCGTTTTTGTTAACATTAACATCTTATTATTATGCTAATAAAAAGAGTTCACTTGTCACTCTTGGATTTCCAAGTTAAATTTGTGAAGTCTTTGGTAATATATTAGGCACCTATAGTAAATGTTGTCTGTAACCTCTGCATTCCAGCTTTGTAGAAATCAATTGCATCAACCATCATGATGCTCTCTGGTGTAATAAAAAGGGAGAGAGAACAGAGAAAAAAAATTATGACAGGGACATTGACATGAAAGCCATACATCATCATCGAGAGCAATAGCTAGAAAGAGGATGCTACTGCAGCTCCTCCTGTAACAACATGTCAGACGAGTGCTACAAGTGAGCAAATCAGAATGTCAATCAATCAGACATAAAACATCATGTACTTTTTTGCTGTTTCCCTGCAAACAATTCAAAACCAGACAAGTGCTTGAAATTAAAAAAGTATCATGTTTGTTTCTCTTTCTAAAAATATTTGGATAATGTATTAAGTGGATTGGTGGATATAGTGGAAAACAAATTTCCTTCCTGATCAAGAGTGCGTTTCTGGAGGATTGTTTTGTATCGGATAGTTTCCCTATTTGGTAGAAAACGCTTTTACTATACGTGTTGTAGTTGTGATGTGAATATGGAGTAAGTAGCAGCAGCAACAACAATGGTTATCATTATAATGTCGGGTAAAAGAGTGAGTTTTTCACAAAATAAGAGAGCGACATTTTCCATTAAGGAAACATGACATTGGCACCACCATGCATAATATGAATATGCAAATTTATCGTGTGACTAACAACACGCAGAACGAAAGAGTCAGTCTTTTTTTTTTACTGAAGTTGATGATAATCTGATGAGAAAATGGAGTAATATTAATTTTTTGTTACAAAGCTGGAACTGGTTTTTTGGTGTTTGCGTTAAAGGGAGTAGTCCACTTTTTTGAAGACACTTGTTCACACTATTTACCTAAGAGTTAAAAATTTCACTGCTATTCCCATGTTTCATCTAGGCTTCTCCTTTTCAAAAGCTGATGATGATCTTTTATTATCAAAAAGTAGCAGACATTTTAATTTAAATGGTTACTCTAGAGACAGAAGCAAGGACAGACGGCGACATTTCAACAAAAAATCCCATGATCAAAGGAGAAAACCAATCCATTGAGAAATTCTTTTCTTCACGATTTTTTCCTGCCGTGTCATTCATTTCTCTGGATTTTCAATTATACCGGCTTCTTAAACGATTTTTTTTTGTTTCTTTTCTCCAACTGTTTTGTTTTGTCATGATAGAAGAAGAGTAACAAATAGACTACGTGCTCTTCTCCTCTTGCTTTGCAAAATGAACGATTTTTTTTCTGCACGTGCGTCAATACACAAACATGTTTTTGTTTAATCCTTTTTCTCCGATCATCTCTCATCTCTATCGCCGTGGTAGGTAGATAGCTAATTTTGTTTTCTTTCGAGAGGAATAACAATAATCATAATAATAATCTTTAGCTTGAAAAAGTTAAAATGAAAATGTTGTAGAGAGAGAGTGTGAACAGGTGTGTGTTTGCCTATTGAAAGCTTTGTCTATGAAACAGCGAAAAAAAGTGTTTCATCTCCAGAGTAATCGTCATTCTGATCTCCGCCTTTAGGTCGCCGTTACCCTTTGCACAGCATTTTTTTCTTTCTTGCTGTTTGAATGCTAATAGCATTGTTATCTTTAGATTTACATGGAAATTTGGTTGTCTCTCTTTTAAATATCATTATCATCCTTATTATTATTACCTCACCTCATTATCATTAGATCTCTGCTCATTTCTCCTCTCGTCCGCGAAAGAAACGAGTCTCGCCGCTGTTGGTGGGTTCATCAACACGCTAAATTTATGGAGCATAAGTTTCTAAGATGCTTTTTGCGGAGATTGCCATGTTCGGTGAAAATTGCTCGTTTAGAAAATCTACATTTTAAACTTTTTTCTCTCTCTGTGGAAGTGCATAAAAATAAAAACTGTTTTGAGACTTTGTACACGGGTTGCTTGCGGTGTGTCCATTTTTATCTGATCATCAAGAAAAATTAGCTGGCTAATTAGAGCATGAAGAATGCACACCATAATTAAAAAGGTGCGCTACTATTATTGTACTCACATCAGACAAATATCACTGCAGCTATCATCATCGTAACAAGCAAAAAAAAAGCATGATGAATTATTAATGAGTTTTCTTTCCTCGGAGCAAGAGCGTATTAACCCATCCTTTAAAAAGGTGATGTTAAAACAGTCTCATTCATACAAACTATTAATCTGGTAAAAGCGAGGAAAAAAGTTTTTTTCAGTTGTCGGAAAGATGGGTTTTCTCGCTTTTCTATGGCCGTATTACGTTTTGCCCATTTAATTCTTTCAAGTTTCTTTTTTCTTTCATTCATTAAAAACTGTACACGGGCCCATATCGTCCTACACAAATGGAAATAATTACTTTTCCAGTGAAATCCATTCATATTTTGACTTGTTAACCTGGCCATGTAAAGTGTTTACGGTCAGTGGTCAACAGACGATGTGCCATTTTTCTTCAAAAAGTAGAAAATTTCATGAATGGATAACTGAAATGGGCAGAGTCGTGTTGTCGCAGTACTCTCTATAGTCAATGTGGTCGTAATATCTAAAAATAAAAATGTTTTAATGGGACAAGCCAACTAGACGAGAAAAAGCGATTATAGTTACATAATTCATGATGCTGCTGTTGATGAAAGTGATGGGCTGATAAGAAGAAGAAGAAAAAGGGAACCCGCACAAAAACAATATTTTTTTGCGTGCTCGTGATCAGCAAAGGAAAATTAATTAGGTAGGTTGATGCGATGATGAGAACGACAACTTGTTCTTCTTTCTTCTCCAGTCAACTAGCCAAAATACTCTAGAGTACATTCATATATATAGTCGATTACCTGTGAACCGTAAGTGGATTTTCATGATCACGAAGATCACGAACACGAACTTGGTTCGGTTTTTCGTGTACTCTTAAATAGAATCCAGCTCCTGTGTCATGTTCATGTCATAATAGTACGTGTGTGTGTGGTGGCAGCTTTTTTCTGCAGAGAAGAAGATATGGGATTTTTTTCTTCGCTGTAACCAACTTTTCTAGTTTTACTTGGCTTGAACAAGGTGACATAATATCAGGTATGGAGAGATGAAATAAAAGTAGATATGGCAGACAATATGGCTGCAGATGAGAATGTACTAAACTTGTTTCCACTTCCACTACTATCCATATAATATATATATATAAAGTGGACAAAAATAACCAGTTCATTAAAGGTTTTGGAGATATGATTCATCGTCTTTTATAAATGCATAAAAGTAAAAAGAAAAGTGTGTTCAATTTGGCTGCATAAAAGACGCGTGAAGGCTTGAACTGTAAGGTTTCTGGCTTGACTTGATTAATAAAGTATAAGTCGAAGTTTTGATTAAAACTGGGTAACGTGATTCAATTAATTATATTATTAGCCCAAAGTATTTTTGATATATTGTCGCTACTGCTGCAAGAACTCGGTCACATTTTCATTAAGATAATTTGTATTTTGTGTGGTTTATCACCTTACAGAGTGAGATTTTGACGCTTTGTCACCTACGCTTATCCATGGTCGACATGTCATCAGTTTTCTCTTCCATGATGTAATTATGTAATCATGTCAACACCAAACTTTTTCAATCAAATACAGTTTTTTCATCGTCAAAAGTGCATTGAACGTGATTGTCGACCTAGACAGTCGTCAACTCTACGAACTTTAAATTGTTTAGACAGTTGTGATGATAATTACAAGTATTGCATTATGTAAAACTTCAGTTTTGTTGCCTGAAAACGCCAATTTCGTGTCGATTTGAATTTTATTATGAGCACACGCATGAATAAGCAAAAAACTATATATAATTACCTACGCGTGATCATGAAAACGGACGTCATCATGAAAGTTGGCAGTTTGACTTGATAAAAAAACGTGACGTTCTTGTTGGTTGATTGGTGATTGCAAAGTGTGTCCGCACAAGTTTCGAAAAGATGTTAACACAATTTTACCGTGGTCTCTTCTGGCTTTTTCTACTGAAGGGTGCCATCCAGGAACTCAAATTATATGGGAATCATATCGTGAGTGAGGTCCAGTGCGAGGATGCGTTTTCGGTCGGTACACCAATCAAAAAGTCAAAAATGCTTGCTTTCTTAGAAATCTGCAGTTTTTGCATCTGATGCTTATTTCTATGCATATTTTATTTTTTATGTTGTCATGAGTTTATTTGTGCTTTTTATGTTGTAACCATGTTCTTGTGTCGTCATCCAAACAGTCATTCGGATCTACAGAAGGACCCACTAACCACCACGGTGAAAATGACTTTGATGATGATCTAGCAGATTTTTATGATTATCCGGTATTCTTAAGACTCGTTTACGTTGACCTGTCTCTAAACAATTTTATTTGCTGCTTTATTTTATTTATCATTTCTATTGTTTTAATTTCCTCTTCAAGACATACGAAGATGACGACGATTTGAATGGGGATGAGCTTGGAAGTGCGGCAGGTGGAATCCCGCCGCCGCCTCCTCGTCCTCCCCCATCTCCCTCGGAAGTTGATGGATTGGACCATCCATTTTTCCATGGCACAGGATCTCATGATGACCAGGTTGAGAACAGACAGAAAAAAACGAAAATCTTTTACATACACATGATTAAACATATTTGCCATGCCTACGTTACCACATCATTTTGAAAATCAAACACGCACACAGTACAATACCATATACCATGTGTCACCCTCCAAATAAATAATTTCCTCTATCTGTCCCGTTAAATCCCATTAAAACTGCCTCAAACAAAACAAACCGAAAAAAACCTTTCCCTCTTTTCTTCATCTTCTTCCGCATATTTTTCTTCTTTCGAATTCATTCCACTGCCCACATTATGCATCATGATTTTTGCAAATAACACATTTTACATTGCTCCGCAACCTCACCCCGCAACAATGTTTGCATTTTTAATGACCTTATCATTCTAAACTGCAGCAGCATTTTTAACAGTAATAAAATTATGCAGACAAGAAAATAAGAAAGAGTAACACACAACTCATCTCTCTCTGTTCTCTTCTATGTCCATCGTATCCATTTACTCTGCTTCTTACTCCTGCCGTTGATGCCGTCAACTATTTACATTCCTTTTTGTCTGCATCTTTTTCATCCCCTCCCTCTTCATCTCTCTGGTTCCTCAGCAAAGTCGAAAAAAGAATCTCTCGGGGCTCAGTAAACAGCCTTCGGACTTTTTTTGTCGGCCACTCTCAAACTCATCTCTAGACCGACCAACGTCTCGACAGACGGCCCGAGAGAGAACCTGTTCTTTCTCAATTTTTTCTCGTATAATTTCCATTCAATTTTATGTTTTCTTTTTGATTCATGTGCGTGCAAAATATTTACATTTTTTCGCTTGCTTTGTGTAATCTATATAGCTGCAATAATTTCTAATAATTCATCAGCGTGCTATGCAAATTTTCATTTCTCAGTATGAAAAATTATTTGCCATGAAAATTAGATTAATCGCCTACCATTCCCTTAATGGCAAACAGATAATGAAAATGCTTATGAGCGCGCTGATGATCATGATGGCGTGTAAATGTATGTGTCGTGCGTGATGGAAATTTTGCCTGAATGTATGCTTGGGAAAAAAATAATTCAATGCGCGAGAATGTTGCTGTGGCTGTTAATATGTATTTCTACGTGGCTTGCTTATCTTCAGGGTAACAGGGATAAGCTTGGCTCCTCTAGTAACAAGGACACTGCCCCCATATCACCCTTCAGTTCAACTCCAAAAAAGCTTCCAGGTGGTGGTGGAGGCATTGTACGTGGGGGCTCGTTTACTTCGTGGTATGAGGTACTAACAACTCCAGTAATATGAATGCATCCATTTCATCCTCCTTAGTGTCATTTTTTACCATAATATGATCTTGAGTTACAACGACTACAAAATACTGGACACTGGCCATTTTCTTTAAAACATCATATTTTCTCTTTTCATTTCTGAATGACAAAAAAATGAAGATACATTGCCACTTTATTTTTTCAAGATTCTCCTTTTTATGATATGCGTATGTACTTACTATTGTACATTATATCGTCATAATAACAGGACGGATTTGATTCCGACATTGGCTTCCCTCCTTCCGGTTCTGGTGGTGGTAGTGGAGTGTGCTCTTGCAATCACACTGAAATCCTCTTGAAGCTTCCAGAGACACTAAGAGGATTACCTGGAGAGAAAGGAGAAACTGGACAGACAGGACCTGCCGGACCACCTGGAGTTCCGGGAGTTGAAGGAAGACAGGGTATACGTGGTGAGAAAGGAGAACGAGGTGATATTGGTAAGTTAAATGTCTTATCAAGCAGAAAACATGCACATTTCCTGTTAAAATAAATTACATCAATATCGCTTTTCATAGGCGCCAGAGGTCCAGAAGGAATTCAAGGACCTAAAGGCGATCCAGGAGCCATAGGACCACCAGGTTTGCCAGGTAATTGCCATCCGAGCTTTTAAATTTATGGACTACAAGTATGCATTTCCTTTATTAGTCTTGGATAATTTATTATATCTTTGGAAAATGATAACTAGGCCGTGTTGGCGCTCCAGGACCTCCAGGTTCCCCCACCTTTCTGGGATTAGATGTGAGTCCATAATTCTGTCAAATTGACAATAATATTTGCATTCTGGACATTAACAAATGACAAATGTACAATGACTTTCTCTTGATATTTGTATGATAATTTTAACATGCAGCCTGACTGGAGGCCTCGTAATTTACTAAAGGTTGACTTTTCTTTTCCGCTGGGGTATACTGCAACTGAATAGGATATAGGAGTAATGATTTTTTAAATGCGTTTACAGGAATCTCTTGGAGGAAGCGGGGGTGGAGCTGTCATGGCTCGCCCAGGAATGCCAGGTCCGAAGGGTGAGCGCGGTGAAAGTGGCGCGGCTGGTCCAAAAGGAGAGAG
This sequence comes from Willowsia nigromaculata, assembly GCA_034700605.1. Lineage (NCBI taxonomy): Eukaryota > Metazoa > Arthropoda > Collembola > Entomobryomorpha > Entomobryidae > Willowsia > Willowsia nigromaculata. Next base: position 42,961 of record JAQIXX010000932.1, read on the forward strand.
GGGTTCCATGGGTGACAAGGGAGAGAGAGGTCAAGTTGGTGCTCGAGGAGAAAAGGGGGAGAGAGGTCATTCAGGGCCAAAGGGAGATGCTGGTGTCCCGGGAATCGATGGATTACCTGGAGCTCCCGGCGTGGACGGACAGAAAGGGGATTCAGGACCTGCGGGCCCTCCAGGCACCCCCGGAATGCCAGGCATAGGAGGAACAGGAATGAGTTTGGATGAGATACTGAATGGAGTTGAAGGTATCAAAGGAGAAATGGGAATGCCTGGACCGATTGGCCCTCAGGTGAGCAGCGAAAGAAGATAAACACAAGCTGGATTTTTGTAAAATTGATTAGCATACCATTCTATTTTATGGTTATAGGGTGAAAGAGGACTACCGGGATTACCCGGTCTTAAAGGTGACACGGGAGACCCTGGACCACCAGGACCTGCCG
>JAQIXX010000933.1:0-43321 GCA_034700605.1 Willowsia nigromaculata
AAAGGGGAAATTTACTTGAAAATACTCACTTACCCCTATAAAACGACTCACTTGTATATTTTTCCTTAATTTTTGTACCCTTCCGATAAGTAAGCTAAATTAAGGGGGCAAATGAGGTATTTTAACAGGGCCAAAAAGATTAAGTCATTTTTATACTTTATTAGGAACTCTTGCATCATGAAATAATTATTCAATCAAACATTTTATACTAAGCATAGTAGCTTACGTTCCAAGCAAACTGGAAAGTACGCGCCACCAATGGACTATAGACCTTGGTTTGCTTTTCTTCACACAAGAAAATAAAATCACTCGTGTTTTGTCACCACAATCAAAATCCATCAAAACAGACAGTTCCAAAATTAAAGGCACTTTGCTCACCTGCACAGACAAGGCCAAAAGGCCTACATAAATATGCCCTGGACTGGACTGGACCCATTTTCAAAGCTTGATATTCAATTACACTCATTCCGATAAAGAGCATATTCTTATTGAGTTTAGGAACCTATCACTTATGAAAAGCTAGCCAGTTTCCAGCTTTTAATGCAAGCTGTACAGAGTAACAAGCTTGATTAAGCACTAAAACATGGATACTCTGGCTGGATGAGTCATCTTAAAAAGTTGGTGGGTTTGATATGGTCCAATAAATTTAAACCAGTTTACGCTGTAGGGATTAGTGGTGCTGTGTGGGCTCAGGACATATGAAAAAATATTGTATGGAGTAGATGAATTTTGGTTTACATTTCAAGTTTCGACTACCATTCGGTATTACCAGTAATTTACAACTTTTTATCATACTTTGAGATAACAGTTTAATGAACGCATAACCTTTATATATGGAATGTGAAATTAATCGTAAGCATCTAATAGGAAATGCTAGGTACATGAACACTCAAAGATATTTTCACCGGAAACAATGCCGCAAGCAACCTCAGCCGACTCCACTCCACAAGCCACATACATGCCATACTTTTCCTGCGGAAACAATCGTAAATTTCATAAGCATGGTTTAACTGTGTATAATTCATTCTCTATTCAACATTTTATTTCACAAATACAAAATCTCATTTTATTTCACTGGAAAACACAAATCTGAATGCAAGCTCAAACCTTCAAATAGTAGGTCATTGTAAGTTGTCTCAATCCAATTGTTAAAATGAATTTTTCTAAGCTAGTAAATAATACAGACTCCAAACTCATTTGTAGCTTATTGAATTTAAAATATATCTGTTAAGCCTGGATCTGAAGTTTAACATTCTTGCTTCAAAATTGTATTTGATATAGTTTAATAACTGCGTCTTATCCAATGAACCCTTGCTGGAAACTCTCCCTTTTTCAAGGCGCTCGCTATGTGGCGATTGCTGATTTTGTAAGAATGGCTCTTAACGTCCTATATTATCAACTGAAACTGATATGCAGCATATGCAGTAACGCATAAGGTTATAATACTTGCGAATTTACTGATATGACAATTGTGCGCCTTACAGATTTACGCCATTTTGACTGCAATTTTCATCGTCTTTGAACTGATCAGCACGACGCGCAACGGAGTGGCAATTAACAACGTAAATGTTCCATTGTCGGACACTTCATTGTCACAAGGTTATCATAGTCGATAAAATATATCGGTAAAACTAGACTCTTACAAAGGATTGTAATAAACATTCAATAATTTTCTCTTTAATTTTTCCAGTTCTTGTGACTTATTTAGTATTAAGCATAATTAACATGATTTTGGCAATAGTGCTCTACGCAGGAATCACAACAGTGAGACGTTTTCTGCATGCATGAATATATTATCTTTATTTTCCTGCTCTCCTCTTTTCATCTAAATACAGTAAAGTTATTTTTTCACAGGACAATCTACAAAAATGTCGATCATTCGTCATTGTCTCCACACTTTCAACTGCGTTTGGATTGGGCACTCTCGTTTATCACGGCGCCCATTTAAACTCCCTCGAAATTTCTTTATTGAATTCGGAATTTTTCATAGCAATTGTCTACCACGTCTACAAACTTTACGCGTTGCTGGTGATAGCTGCGTTTGTCCATGAGCTGAATAAGCTGCTGACAAGCAACTCTGATGAATCAGTGCTTAAGCGGAGACGGTATCAATCCCTGGATTCCTCAAATGGGGATGAGGGCCAAGGTGAAGCGGCCAAACATGTTTTCTTTGGGATTCCATTTTCAGACAAGCACTGCGTTTCCGAAGAAAAATTCAAAATTGGTAAAAGATCTTAACATCTTGCTAGTTTGTGTCTTTATCGTATGATTGGTTAAAAATTTTATTTATCCAAAAAATACAGATTATGACACCTGCATTGAATATGAAGAGAACACATCCACTTTAAAAGGTGTATTGCAAATGTCCCATGATCCATCCAATAAGCGTGACGTGGCTGTTAAGATTTTGAAAAGTAGCTTTCGAACTGAAAAGCACATGATAGAGTTAATCAAGGAGGCAAAGCTTTTGTTTTATGTTGGAAATCATGAGCATATAATAAAGCTGTTAGCAATTCATTGTGAAACCCCACCTGAAGACATGAGCAGAAAGGGCAATGTCATGCTGTTTATGGAAGACTATCCAGCCCGAAGGCTGAATGACTTTTTGCGGAAATCTTTAGAGCATGGACTGATGAACTTTCAGAACTTACTGACATCAGAAACGACTAGATTAAACCGAAGACGTAAAAGGCTGTACGTTTCACAATAGTGATAATTAATGTAGACAAGTCAATCTCCTTGTAATCGGAGAAATAAAACGAATTTTGCACAGCCGGGCATATAATATACACTTAATAGAAAATATATTGTTTGTCAACGTTTTTTAGAGGAACACTTCATGAAAATTTTGAAATTGACTATTATCGTCAATTGGAACCTTTCACAACGATACATATGATACAATGGGCTTATCAACTCAGTTCGGCCTTGGACTATTTACACAGTAGAAATGTAAGTAAAAACTAATTTTTTGACAAAAGCTTTACGATTGCATGTCGTAAGTCTTTATTGTTGAGAGAATAAATTAAGTACATTATATCTTCAAGATTGTTTTTGGTAACCTGCAAGCAAAATCAATCATTTTGGAGAAGATGACCAAAATAAAACTCTCAAACTTCGAATTGGCTTCTGAACTACATGAAGACAGCAATACGGTTACTTCAATCTACTTGCCTGTGAGTACCTACTTTTACCTATTTTGAAAATCATCATGTATTTTCGTTTTTGAACCACATGTGGTCAATAGTATCTTTTGTATGACAAGGGGAAAATATCTTGGCGTTGGAAGCCTTGGAATGCCTGATTTCTACAAACCAAGGTCTTCCTACCGTATTCAATGAGAAAACGGATGTTTGGTCATATGCGTCAACACTTTGTGAAATATTTAGCATTGGTCATGCACCAAACGTGCCATCAAGTTTATCCGAATATATCGGGACCTTGGAGAAGGGTAAACGTGCCGAGAAACCAGAGTTTGCGTCTGAAGGAATGTGAGTGCTTAAGAGTAAATCGTATGTGTTTACCCGTAAAATTCCAATGAAAATAGTCGAGTTGATTAATCTAGTGTATGTATGATCAAATAATTTGTTGGCTAAACAAAATTGGTATATGCAATCAATAATCAACATTTAAGTATTCATGAGTCGATGCAAGAGTGATAATGATTGGGTCACATCATATTTCACGCAAATCAAGAAAAATTACAAGTTTACTTCGTCATTTTCAGATACAACTTGATGAAGACATGTTGGAGTGAAAATCCATCTGATCGTCCGAGTTTTAATGTGATTTCTTTATTTTTTCGCCAACTGTTATCAAAATCAATATACAACGATTTTGGTTAAATTTCAATAGTTAAATACACTGTTCAATCAATAAATGAAAGAAGTTCGCTCGAATAATTTAGTACACCTTACTGCATAGTCACTTTTATATTTGTAGCATTCTATACAAAATTGGGAAATGAAATTACCTGTTATTTTGCATTGATTTACGTATGTAACATTGTTATAAACTAAATATTCCTTGAAAATTTAATGAAAATACACAATTAATTATTATACATCTTAGACATTCTTTCATTTCCATGTTATGTAACCCGCTACCAGTTATCCCAGAAAATCAGGTACAACTTGATTAAAGTTTATTTGATGATCATGTGTACTTACAATTTGTGTTAGAACCTCTAAAAGCTCTCTTTGTTTACTCTCAAAAATATACGCAAATCTCCTATCTTAGGTCGATTCCTGGAGCCTCATTTCATTGCAACAATTCAATCCCTCAACTTTTCTGACCCTCTGAATTAGACAAGCGCTTTTCACGTGTAACGTTTTTAGAAGTATTGTCATTAAATACGAATGCACTGAAATATAATCAAATTACATTTTAGAGTTTGCTACCTCAAAAAATTGCTGAAAACTGATAGTAAAAAATTCAAGAAAGTTCACTGCAAAGTACATTTTTTAACAAACAAGTTTCAAGTTTTTAAGTTAGAAGCCAAAGCTTTTTATCATAAATACGTGTTGTGTGGTTTTTTACGTTTTTCGAGGATTTCTCTTAAAGTTGTTTGCATTATAATACGTTGGTAATTAGTTAACTGATGTAAGAAAGGACATATTTCCTAAAGCATTGAGTAATCCAATCTTTTGCTCTCGCTTATGAGTTGACCTTAATGATTTTGTAGTTAGATGATAAAACATGCATATTATGCTCTCTGAACATAACTGGCAATTCCAATATCCAATCAGCTTGCACGCAAGTTACAGTTTCATAGAGCTACCATAAATGATAATACTACATTTTCTTGAAATTCCCAATCTTACTCTACACTTTTATAGTAGCATGACGCAAATTACTGCTGTTTTGGAAGATAACTTTTACTTTAGTCATCAATTTCAACAAATTATGTTTGTTGTCTCAAGTTTCCAAGAATATCTAATGTAGGTAGAATGAAAGATTTTAAATGCTACTTAAATGAACATATTTTTTTAATTCGTGGTAGTTAAAAGGAGTTGTTTTTTGTCTCAAGTCTCAAATGTAATTCGTCTACTCATGCGAAAGTATTTATAGAGCCTATAAATTTATAAAGTATGGAAAGAATGGAAACCGGAAGTGACATGAGTTGTAAGAAAAGCCATGTGCAATGCGCAAGAATAGGATCGGGAGAGAGAACTTCGGAAAGACAATCAGTGGTGCTGAGACGCTCAAGAGATTCAAAACGGGGATCTTATGTGCTTAGAATGATTCAAAATCACTACACGTACGTTTATTTATTTGCAAATATCATGTATGCTTCTAAATTCTGCAGCAGTAAATCAAAGTTTATCTGGTACATTTCTTACACAAATATCTAAAGGTGATTTTTATTTGTTTCTTATTTTCGAACAGGATTTTGGAGCCTGAAAAAACTCCACAAGAAGTGTCTCGTGAATCCTGGCTTTTTCCTGCTGTTTCCCTTCCCTTCAACCGATGGTTCTGCATGCCTGCTGCCTTCATTATCCAATTTTGTTGTGGCTCTTTATTCACTTGGATAGTTTTTGATAAGCCAATAGACAAATTCATTTATGGGTCCGCAGCTTATATCGCAACTCCTGTAACGTTTTACATAGCAGTAGCACTCATTGGCATATCTGCAGTGCTAATGGGACCCTGGTTGGAAAGGAAAGGCCCAAAAATGGCTAGCATTCTTGGAGGAACTCTCTTTTGCTTTGGAAATATCTTGGTGGCTGTAGCCCTTCATATTAAGCAAATGTGGTTGGTTTACGTGGGATATGGTGTCAGTGCAGGCTATGGAATAGGACTTTGCTTCATATCTCCCGTGTCTGCACTTCAAAAATGGTTCCCAGATCATCGCGGCCTGGCTTCCGGAATAGCCGTATCCGGATTTGCGGCAGGATCTTTAGCAAATGCAAAACTAGAAACATTTCTGATTGAAGCAGTGGATTTACCTCTAACATTTGCCATCCTGGGAGTGTCGTATTTTATGTGCATTCTTACAGCGGGTTTGATATTGCGTACGCCACCACCAGGATATTTGATACCTGGTCAGCGTCAGTATTCCATGAGGCGTTTACCCACGATTTCAGAGGATTTGGAAGCAGCAAACAGAACATCTCCAAAACAGGAATGGACGTTATTAGAAGCCCTGGGTTCTTCAGACTTCCGACTCATGTACCTCGTGTTCTTTGCAAACTTATTGTTCAACCTCGGATCCACCTCCCAGTGGCCGTTTTTCATTACCGATATCTTTGGAATGAGCGAAGACCATGCCTCCAACCTTCTCTTGGTGAAAGGTTGTTTTGATCTCTTAGGTCGAGTGTGTTTCCCTATTTTGAGCGACTACATTGGCAGAAAACACGTTTATTTTTTAATACTCACTACTCAGCTTTTCATTCTTTCCGTGTTTTATTTTATTCTTGCTACAAAGTCGTACTGGTTGTTTGTAATTAGCATGTGTGCGATTGCAGCCTGTTACGGAGGAGGATTCGGAACATTATCTGTTTTTCTTGTGGAAAAGTTTGGAGCCGTAAATGTGGGCCCTTGCTTCGGTGTAATGATTACAGCATGGTCATTAGCAGGAATAACTGGTGGACTTTCCTACCAGTTTGTCGCGGAAGGAGTAAAAAAGTATACATTGTCAAGCTCAACAGACATACTGCCAAATATTGTGACGATATGGACATTTTTATGTGTTGTATTTGTGGGGTGGACTGCTCTATTTTTTGTTCAACCAACAACTAAAGATATTGAAGTATGCTTAGTTTTCAAAAAGTTCGTCATGAAACGAACAAGTTAAAGAAAATGCGTTTATGTATGCTTAATGTGTGATTAAAAGATTAGTATTATCATTGTTGCATAAATTCTGTTTGTAGTTCAATACTGACAAATTGAGTTACATTTTAGCAATACTTATTTACTACTAAAGCAAGATATTTTATACCCATGTCGAATGTTATAGTAGTTGACATAAAATGTATTTAAACGCGATCTATCAGAGCTTTTTAAAATACCTATGTTATACCTCTGGAAGGTATTAGAATTAATTATTATTAATTTACATTTACAGATGGATAGCAGGGATTAAATTTTCCTGACATTTGATTTGTCGAGGTATTCATAGCCTCATGGTACCTATTAGCCTATTTATTAACACAGAGAGAAGACAAGCAAATTATGCAAGAAGAGTTGAGTTCTTAAAACTCATGGAAGAAACATTATTACTAATTCACCTAGAAGTTAATGAACTTCGGAGAAGAGGTTAATTTTATTCATGTGCGTGTACGATACTATTGTACTTACGTATCTTACCTTGGTTTGTAGATGATTAAGCAAATTAGTTTAGGGGTAAACAATATTGCTTGGATAAAAGTTAAGACTTACCAACATAATATGTTTTCGTGTACTTGCCTTCAGCCTCAGCTCTATGGGAGAACAATGCAACTTTTATATCTAGTAGCTGATAGCTGGTTGACATATTATCTATGATTTGTTTTTCATGGAGGATAAATTTACTTTGCGTTTTGCTGTACAAGATTCAGTGGTTGTTTTAATATTAAGAACTAAGTACGCAATTGCAATAGAACCAAAAAGCACAGCATAATATCGATTTTTAAAATAATCATTGCTAAAGAGCGGAAGCATGCGAAAATTAGGCAGGGGTTATATGGATTCCCTTAAGAGAATAAGGTTATAAGAGATTATTAGCTTATTTTTACGGATACACTGCAATCAGGAATGAATTGTGGTTAGTGGCTCAATTAGTTATATTCAGGTTTTTAAGAAAGTAGCATCTTGGACAAAAGTTTCCTCAATACAGGATGAATTTGGAAAACTCCGAAAAATCCTACATAACGAAACTGATACACAATCATTTCACGTAAGCTACATTTCTACATGGTTTAAATATTTTCTAATAACATTCAATACTTTAATAAATTACAAAAACACATTTCCAATGTATTGATGTATTTGTTCGTTCTCAGAGTGATTCCTCCAGTAAAGTCTCAGCATCAAGTTTCCCGTGAGGCATGGCTTATCCGTGGCGTCATTCCATTCAACCGTTGGTATTGTGCTCCAGCAGCATTCATAATTCAGTTTTGTCGTGGGATTCTTTTCGCATGGAGCATTTTCAACAAACCGATTGATAATCTTATTTATGGTTATCCGAACGCCAACATGGCTCCAATCACATTCTACATAGCTATTGGCATGCAAGGCGTTGCGTCGGCCTTAATGGGTCCATGGTTGGAAAGGAAAGGCCCAGCAACAGCAACAGTATTAGGTGGAATATTATTCGGCATTGGAAACATCGTTGCTGCACTAGCACTCTACTTGCACCAGATATGGCTAGTATACTTGGGATTTGGTGTAATTTCTGGGTTCGCCATGGGCCTGTGTTTCATCTCCCCAGTTTCCGTCCTCCAAAAATGGTTTCCTGATCATCGCGGTCTTGCATCGGGGATTGCTGTATTAGGATTTGGCGTTGGAGCCATTGCAAATGCAAAAATTGGAATGTTTTTGATGGAAAGTGAAGGTATCGAAATGACTTTCATCGTGATTGGTGTCTCGTACTTCATTTTGATCTCAGGATCCGGTCTGGTTCTTCGAACACCTCCACCAGGATTCAACTCATTCGATAATGACTCAGCGCTGTGTCCAGCAAAAGTTGAACGAACCTTGTTGCAGGAGATGGGATCTAAAGATTTTATTTTGATTTACGTAGCATTTTTTGCCAACGTTTTGTTTGGCCTTGTGTCCGTCTCCAGATTATCAAATATGATCACCGACGTATTTGGAAAAACTCCTAAGCATGCGTCAACCATGGTGGCTATTTATTCGTGTTCAGACCTCCTTGGAAGAATCTTGATTCCCCTACTATCAGACTTTATTGGTAGAAAGAGTGTGTACGTATTGATGATTACCAGTCAGCTTGTAATTTTAGCAGCATTTTATTTCATTTTGACATCAAACCTTTATTGGTTATTTTTACTGAGTATTTGGGTGATTGCTGCATGCTATGGTGGATCATTCGGAACAATATCTGTATTCCTCACCGAAAAGTTTGGAATTGCTCATGTGGGTCCGTTATTTGGAATTATTGTGACTGCATGTTCCTTAGTTGGAATTATTGGGGGTATTCTTTCGACAGTTGTCTTTAAGACGCTGACAGAGGGAAAAGACAATGCAAAGAGTGCAGGACCTATACCGTATTATGTAAACGCTTGGTGGATGCTGCTTGTAGTTTGTGTAGGGTTTATCTGCTCAATTTGTATTAAACCAATGAAGAATAACACGATAGAAAATAGTAACATGTATCAAGTTGCTTGAATAGCTCATGGAAATATAATTGTATAAGGTTTTATAAGTAGTACGTAGTGAAGTATGCATTCAACTTCATATCATGATGAAGTGTTGCTTTCGTGAGTCATGAGCTTCCATAAATATGAGTTTTAAAAGAGTAACTTTATTATTTCGAAAAATAAATTCAGTAAATGTGAAAAATTCCCTTTCAAATCATTTTATTACTTACGCATAGAATCTGTAACCACGAGTGGCTGTTTTACGTCTGCTCATTTCTTTACATTTTACAATTCGAAAAGCACAACTGGTTTTTGACGAACTAAAATTATTTCTAAAAATGTTTTTGATTATGCTTATGTGGAAGACAAAACCGATGTCTTGTACATAGGTAGCCTCCTTTTAAAATTAGGCTTAAAGATAACTATTCATCGCTTGAAATTAAAAAGCAGTTATAATATCATGCTTTCCTTAATTCAATCGGTGGTCTTGACTTATTGGCAGCAATGATGAGTGATTACACAAGAAAAGACCAGCCCCAGGTTTATCAATGTCAAAAGGCAAGAAAAGGGAACATGCATTGAGTAATACATATATAGTGCAAAGAAGTGGTATTATAGCAGCCGAGCCGAGCTAAAATACTAAAAACTCACCTTCCTTATGAGTGAAGCATGGAAATCATTGTAAATGGACAGAGATAATTAAGTAGATTTTAATGGTGATGTTCATTTTTTTACCTATGCGTAAAAAAACCTATGTTCTTACGTATATATATAATACCACCAGTACGTTATGTATGTAGATAATCTCCATTCATCGCCAGTCATTGCTGCTGCTAGTCTGCAACATGGATTAACCAAAAATGGGTCACAGTATGTTAAAATCCTGAGTATTCAATTGATGCTGGCAGTAAGGGAAAGTTTAAATTTAATATTTAACTGTAACAGAGCAGAATCACACGCGTCAATGCATAGCCATCCATGGCCTTCATAAAAAATTGTATGCAAGCAGACAGCAGCTCAAACTACATTACTTAATAAATATACGTACAGAATTCATGAAGATAATCCTTGCCTTCACAGAAACGTCAACCATAGCTTCTAAATTCTAAAAATGATTGACATTTTAAAGGCATAATGGAGAGTCAAGTTTAGATACACATTATCACCTTCCATGTTCACCAGCAAAAGTTTTTACTTTAGCCAAAATTTTCACAACAACCAAGGCATACATCGACATCTCAACTTATAGACAGTTGGTTGGAACAATGATCAAATCAACTTCCGATGTGAGTAGAGAAAAATCGCCATCATGTTTTATCCGAGTAATACAAAATCATTACAAGTAAGTCGATTTCCAAAAATATATTCTTCTATGTATGTATATTATAAACTTAAATCATCGATGCCCCTTGCAATCTTCTTTTGGATTCATTTTCAGAACCACACCACCCATCAAGAGTCCCCAGCAAATTTCCAGTGAAGCATGGCTAATTCCTGGTGTAATCTCATTCAACAGATGGTTTTGCATGCCAGCAGCATTCATTGTTCAGTTTTGCTGTGGAAGTTTGTACTCATGGAGTGTCTTTAACAAGCCTATTGATAATCTCATCTATGGATCAATCGTCAATATGGCTCCAATCACATTCTACATCGCTGTCGGTCTTTTGGGCTTATCAGCAGCCATCATGGGCCCATGGTTAGAGAGAAATGGGCCAAGAATTGCAAGTATTCTTGGAGGGAGCCTGTTTTGCATAGGGAATTTGTTAACCGCCCTGGCCCTCTACTTGCGACAAATGTGGTTGATTTACTTGGGATATGGAGTCATCGCTGGATATGGTATAGGACTTTGTTACATCTCCCCTGTGTCGGCTCTTCAAAAATGGTTTCCGGATAGGAGGGGACTTGCGTCAGGCATTGCTGTATCTGGATTTGGAGCAGGTTCTATTGTAAGTGCAAAATTGGAAGTGTTCCTGATTGAAATGGTGGATATACCCATGACGTTCATCATTTTGGGACTAGGCTATTTTTTGTGCATACTTTTATCTGGTTTGGTATTACGCACTCCACCTCCAGGATTTTCACCTGATGGAAATTCAGCGGATGAAACTGCAGTAACTTCAACACCACCTCCATCACCCCTTATTGTTAAACCGAATGCTACAAGTGGTCAAGGAAATTCTTGTATTCATGAAGATTGGAAACTTCTCGACGCTCTCACTTCCATTGACTTCCGTTTAATGTATATCACCTTCTTTTCCAACATTCTTTTTGGCCTAGTTGCCATTTCCCGACTTTCAAACATGATCACTGACATTTTCGGACAAACCACTGAACATGCTTCCACAGTTGTTGCAATTAACGGTGGATTCAATCTCTCAGGAAGAATATTCTTCTCCCTTTTGAGTGATTACATTGGCAGAAAAAATGCTTACATTGTGATGCTCACTTGTCAACTTCTCATTCTCGCTAGTTTTTACTTCATCACCACCACCAAAACGTATTGGCTGTTTCTCATGACCATGTGGATTATTGCGGCTTGCTATGGAGGAGGTTTTGGAAGTATTCCTGCGTTTCTAACAGATAAATTTGGTCAGTATAATGTGGGTGCTACACATGGAGTTATTCTAACTGCTTGGTCTTTAGCTGGAATAGTTGGAGGCATCGTTTTCACCACTGTTTTCAAACTAACGTCAGAAGATAGAATGAATTCAGATCCTTTTCCCTACAATGTGAATGTTTGGTGGATGTTAGGAATAGTAACGATCGGATGGACATCACTCATGTTTGTGAAACCAACTGAAAGAGACAGAAAAATTTATCGTATTTTAGGCATTAAAAATAGTGAAAGATCAGAAACATATAATCTAGAAGAAAGGATGTGATATTACTACTGATTGTGATTTTTACATTGTGAACAGCTAGTTAACTGTAGTTTGCTTTACTAGTTTACTAGTTAAGTTTGCGCAAACGCATTGCGTGAATTTCAATATTTTATATTATGTAGCCTGAAATTAAAATTGTATCAGCTTTCTATTTTGTGTCATACAGTTTTACAAAAACAAAAATTAATTATTCATTATCATCAACATTTAAAGACTAATCAAAACACTTTATACTTGAAATCAGTACGAATTTTTAACCATCAAAGGCAGAATACATATAAAGTGAATAAATGTGCTCTAGTTACTTTGAAAAAATTGCTCCTTTTGCATAATACAAATCGGTAATTCCATGCATAGCTTTAAAAGGGTTGAAATTGACGATATGAATAAAGGGTTTTCAATTGAAAGTACTCATTAAATTTATCGGGTACATGATTTATCATCAAACGCAGTGTTTATTGCGTTATATTTAAAAAATATTAGTGTTGCATAAATTATATCATGCCGCATAATCGGAGCCTCTGCGAAATGGGAGACAAAAGGCAATAGTACTTTCCACAAAACCATAATAACAAGGTTGTCAACAAACGTAAGCATTGTAGTAATTTATTTATTTATCTAAATAAACATTTTTTGAGTTTGTGTTTCTCTAAATTTTTCAAATGCACGCGAAAGAGAAATGAATTCAGCACATCGACAGCAGGGCAATTGCAATATGCAGCAAACTCAAGATGGGCCTCTTAAACTTCAGTTAAGCTCGGTTATTAAGCTTGTCTTATCATCCACCCATTCCTTACCTGGTACACGGAAGTTCACACAAGGAATTTTTAAAGGCCATTTGCGCATTGTCAATAATGGCAAGCAATTAGTCACGTTTAAGGTACAATTGATAAGACAAAAACTAATGATTGTTTAGTTGCGCGTACCCCAATTTATAACAGTATACCTCATGTGTTCTTATACCAAATCGTCAGGTTATGTCGAAAGCAAAAGCAAAGCTTGAAGTACAACCTGTGTACGGACTCATTGGACAAGGTGAGTCCATTAAGCTGGACATTTCCGTTAAAAACCCTCTTGATTCAAACAGCAAACTACAGGCAGTACTTTCAATCCTAATTTTGGCTACGTCATGCATAGTTATTGATGAAGTTTATTCTACCCACTTTCGATTATTTTGGAACGTAAGCTCAAGTCATTGCAAATTTTAGTTGACTACACTGATGTTTCTCTCATGCTAACTATTTTACAATTTTTAGAGCATTTTATGTGATAAAAGTACTGCGTTCATCGAAGTTTTAGAAATCAACAAACTTCATTTTTACAACACAGACGGGAATCAACTGATAGCAAAGAATGGCATTGATGATGAAGTGGATCCAAAAGAAAGCAATAATAATGACTCCTTTGAATGCGATACTAATGATTCTATGGATTTCTGGGAGGGTTGTTCCGTTGATTCACGAACACTGTCATCCTGTGCATCAGTAACATTTCATAGAACAAATAATTATGGACAATGCAAAAATAATGAAGATTCGGAGGCGTCAGGTGACTGTTTATCCTATCCTATCCGAGTTAGACGCGTGGGTAACAAAATTAAAATAGGATCTATCGCCAAGATTATCAAACCTTCAAAAGATTTAATCAGAACGCATAGTACTGTTGTGAAAGTTAGTAGCTGTTTGCTGTTTGCCTTTTTTGTTATTTATCTTACACATTTTCAGATGAATATGCGTAAAATTGAGTTTGACATTATGGTTACGACGAGTAAACTCTCATAAACTGTTCTCATAAGCTTTTAAATTGTTTCTTTCAATATTATGCTAAGCCATAATATAATATGAAATGGATTCAATCAATCCATCGTTCATAATTTGGGTAACTGCTTTATTAGTCAAGTCGAATTACGCAAGATGCAAGCAATGAAGGAAATTGCAGAAACTAAAACTTACGATAAAAACAATTTAGTACATTTTGATCCCTCTCTACCAATCGCTAGCAACTAATAGCACGCAAACGTTACTTTGAGGTTGGAGAGACAAAGAGATTCCCTGGAGAAGTGAAAGTAGCTCACCAGATGCCCTTGAGTTCTCTGTCTCTGGTATTGTTGCAGTGTCAGTCAGTCTGTAGACTGGAGAAAGTTTATTATAAATACTTCGTGCATTTCATGTTCATGATCGTTTTTACTAACAGCAAACTATGATGTATCGGTGATTTTCGAGATTTTTCTTGACAATGTTTTAGAAAAATTCATACCAACTTACTAACTACAGACATCATCATTTGGCCATATCTCGTTACTGTTATGTTTGATTCGGATAACTTTAGTTTTAGAATTGAACATTTCTTTAGTCCTAATCACTTTGTAACAAATTCAAATAAAATTTTATTGTGGATAAATGTACGAGTTTAAATTTTACTGCAGCTCAATACTCAAACAAGTTAAGTCCAAAACTGCAAATGAAATATAATATAATGATGATTGTATAATTTTAGACGAGATTTGATGTGCCATAGGTATACAGGTTTCAGTTTAGTGAAAGTTTGAAATTTTAAATGAAAATATGAACCAGCCATCGTTCAGAAAAGTAAGTAGTCAAAATTTTAGATGTATTCCAAGCTGCGATATTGCATGTATTCATTTCAACTGGAAAAGATGCAAGATCCGACATATTTGCATTAAGACAGAAGAAAAGTTAGTTTGAATATGAAAATCTAATAGAAATACCCCTACGTATAGTAGCAACAGTAATAATAATTATAATAAGAGGGAATACACTAATAAAGTTAAAGATGGGAAAAGTCTGGAGCCAGGGTATTAAGAAGAGAATACACCAGACTAAAGTGGAGAGGGAGACTAAAGTGTATACCCACCATTTGCATCATGATCATCATTCATAGAGCATCCTTTTCTTCTGTACATCCATCCCCACTCCATCGTCCTCCTCAAAGTTGAAAGGGTGGCGGCGGCAGTGGTTTGGTTAAATGCTTATAATAAGTGGAGTAAACTCTCCTTTCCAAAGTATAACATGAAAGGACAAAAGTCTAAGTAGAGAAGTATAAAAAGGAGATTTTCTTCATTTCTGCTCCCGTGCTCTGCACCCTGAATTAAGTTCTTTCATTTTTAGTGCTTTCTTCTCCTTCTCCAAGTTTTTAATGCCACGACACAAGCACATACGCACATCTTATATGGAAGAGCCCATTCGTTAATTTGGTTTAATTGATGGTATTAAAAGATGATTTGAAAGAGAAGCAGTTTCCCTCAATTTTTAATCCATCCTTTGTTAATCTCTCTCTCTTCTCCGTCTCTTCTTTCATTCTTTCCTTTTCTATATTTTTTGCTGATGCAAAAGTCTCATGCTCCTTGCTAGTACTTCACCATAGAAGACGAGGAGGACATAAAGGAAAAAAGGAGAATTAAGAGCGACCGAGCGTAATGGTAATGTCGTCTCTTTTCTTTTGTCTCTCCCGACGAGAGAGCGTGATTTTTCATCTAAATATACTCTTTTGTTTCCTCCTCCAGCTCCTCAGAAATGAATCTCCTCTTATATATGTTTGACGTAACATCGTAAACGGAGTAATATGCTTCCAGTCAGTCACTCTTTTGCTTTGGCTGGGCAGACGGGCATCATAGGATGACTAGGTACATATTATACCACTTCATTGCTTAGGATCGGACTGGGATGCAGTGTTTACTTGAACGACTCCCTGAGTCTCCAGCAGTATTTGCCGAGTCTCCAGAAAAAAAAAATGGTTACTTGTTCTAAAACATTGAATGAGTGCATGGCAGAGGGTGACTGAGGAAAATCCCGTTTTAAGATGTTCGTCTAACTTCTATCATGGCTTATATACTCTCTCACTTGCACTATATTCTGTACTTAAACATACATGTATCTTTTCTTTTTCCCCTTTTTATTCCAAGTTTAATGACTTGTACTAATTAAGTCGATAACGAATTTTTCCCTTCTTCATCCTCCTCATTCATTCATTTAGAGCTTTCAACTTGTAACAGCACAGCTCTCTCTCTTCCGCTTTCTTTTACTTTCAGGCAAAAAAAATGAGAGGACTAAGGAAAAATCTGTGGATTTCAGAATAAAACAGAGACAGAAGAAAGGGAGCACACAAAAGCCAAACCTCTTTTTCTCGGCCTTTTTTGTATTCCTAACGCGATATCCCGTCCCACCACCGCAAAAATGCTTTATCATAAGGAAAGGTCCTAATTTTTCACAAAGACAGGAATAAGTAGGGGATTCTATCCACACACAGATTTCTCCAGTTTATTAGAGAGCGAAAAAAGGAAGAAATTAAGAGACACGACTTGGAGCAGCAGTAAAAGTGAAATCCCGTTATAATAACGGGAACACTGTGAAATAAACGATGCTGCTTTCATTTCGTTCAATCCACAGATTTTTTTTAAAGTCAAGCTACTCTGTTCTTTTGTTTTAAGACACATTCTGTGACTCATTTTTCGGGAAAAGCTTTTTAATTCTTCTAAAGTAAATCTCATTATACGACACTACCACCACTCCTAACATGATGAAGATGGATGAATTAATGCATAATTGGCGAGGAGAAAGAAAAAGGTTTACGATGATGATGATGCGATGTCTTCATGCTAAATACGTTGGCTTTAATGTCGCCAGCAGTAAAGCATACATCGATATATAAAGTTTTAGGGATGAAAAACGCATTGTGCATTTATAATAAAGCAAGCTCATCTTATAGAAGAATGTTGTGGGCCTCTTTAAATGTCATAAGGTGCAAGGCAAACGGTGGCATGATTTTCCTTAAGTCACAAGCTTTTCGGGACTTGTGACTAACCATATGAAAGTAAATGGTCGTGTGAAAAAGGTGATAAAAGGGATGTTCTACGTTATTGTCCAATAAATATGTCAACTTTTCAGATTTTTACCACAAGAAAGGAAGAGAAAGCTCCACTATACATAGCACCCTTCAAACCAAGCCGACCACAGAAAAAATCTCCAGATATTCCATCCCTGACCACATTACATCCCATTATATCATATCAGGCAACTACCATGAGAAAAGCATGAAGCTAGACCCAAGTACCCCAAGCCAAATGCAATATAGTAACCGAAAAGATCTTGATTATCCCATCTCATAATATTTTTAAGGTTGTAAATTAAACTTAAATATCAAGATTAGAAGCTAGCAAACTTATTTTCCAGAGTCAGTGGACCCATACTCAACTCCAAAGTAGTACTTTTGACAGGAATTTTTGAAAGTTTATGACAGTTAATATCGGATCGGAAGAGACTTACTTTACTTTACTCGGTCCAAACGACCATCATATCATGCAGTGAAAGTGAATGGTGGTCAGATAAGAGAGAAGGCAAGTAAGCAAGCATGATGTAAGTGTATTTTAAGGATGAGCAAATACATTGAATAGCTCGTTTAGCGGTCATCATTCTGTGCACACTCGCTCACAAATTCTCTGTATCGGATCCAAGCTCAGTTTTCCATGTTGTTGCTCATGATGATCACCGTGATCAAGTTGATAGGGTTGGTTGGTCGTTTTCAGCCAAGTCTGTTGGTGGAGATGGTGGTAGTGGGAAAGTGGGAAAGTAAATAGCCAGGAGGAGAAAAAGGAGGAACCAGCTTATAAAAAGAAAGCCACATGTGTATTTCATATTAAATAGCCTTTCACTTTCCCTCTCTCGAGTTGGGAAAGATATCGGAAAAGCTATCACGTTCTCAGAGAACGTTTTTGAAACGAGAGAAAGCCTCTGGTCTCAAGAAACATCATGAAAGTCAAGTTAGAAGACGAAGACGTCTCTCTTGCTGCTTCTGCTATCTTTGCAGCTTGTCTATGTACGAAAATTGAGCAAAGAGAAAGACCTCGTTGTGAATCTGATTCCATGTAATAAAGCATGCAAGTAAACCATTCATTGGCAAATAAATGGGACTAGTTGAATTGAGAATGTTGTTGTGTTGCTTACAGTTGAGCTCTTCCTCTTATTCTCTCGACTTTACTTCTTCTATCTCTCCTTATAATACCTATATACCCATATTTATATTCCAACAGGCAATAAATCAAGATTTAAGAAGTTATTCCCTAAATACCGTCATAAATAGCGAGTTAAGATATTGACCGATTTGTCGTTCCTTGAGTGAATTATTTTTGACCCAAACTGATAATTCTGAAGTTTATGGGCCTCCAAAGCATAACTACTCATAGGGAAACTGTTCACAGGCTTTGCTTGGCTTGCGACTTACTTTTCCTACTCTGACACACAAGTTTTATTAAGCAACTTAAGAAGAAAACCAATCTGGGAAACCCCTATTGGGAATTGCTGCGCATCGCTACTTTCTCAGCAAACAGTTCAAAAGATTCAAACAAGAAGTTATTTAGCTCGTTTTAGTATACACATTTTTTGTTCATGAGGCAATGTGTACTAGCTTACTTTGAATGAATGTCCCATAAAAACATAAATAAGTAGGCACACATTTTATCATCCCTTGTAGAATGTTTACTCCAACGAACTTGACTCAATGTTCTGTTTTGTATGTAAAGTTTTTTAATATTTATGTATTGTACCTTTATGAATGCTTGGATGTACCAGGAAACATCATTAAAGCTGTTTACTTTAGTCCTGCCCTCTGCTAGTCCAAAGTCCAGCTTTCAATTTCATCGAGACTTATGTTGAATTATGTTCTTTTAAGTCCTTAACTTATCTAGAGCCAACAAAATGGGTTCAACATTGAATGTAAATAGTAAATACACAGAACCTTGTTTCTTCTAAAAGTTGATTCACTAGTAAAGGATACCTGGAAAAGCTTTTATTTCATCCCCACCCACCCCCTATAACATGTGAAAAATGTACTAGATGGGTACATAAGCAATCTATCGAAAGGGTTAGATCATAAAATATGAGCATATATCTTTATTTATATGGATATATAAAATCTACGAGAACTGTGTCTTCTAATTTGGAAACTGTATATCATTCAACTCTTTTAGCCAATTTAACATCAATTCACTTGCACAATGCTATGAATATTAAAGTAAGATGGAAAAGAGGAAGGAATTTGAAAGGAAAATAAATCCAATCGCTAAAAATATGAATAATGGGAAATATGTTGCGTAGTTTGTATAATAAAATGATCTAAATTGGATCCTAAAATTTTTCTATTCATACTCGTATCGTATCACATCCATCCATGCATTACCTTCGTATTTCTCATGATAATAATAGCAGAAACCCACTGATTCCTTTTGAAATTGAAGAAAACGAAGATACCCGCATTATCTCCTTCAAATCTTTCTTTATTTTATTCACTCAATTCAATTCAGCTTTTCTCGGAAGACAGAAAGTACATTATGATGGGTCTGTTTCCACTCTGTAAAGAAGAACACCTGTGCTTGTGTAGGAAGCAGTGTATCAATCCACTCATGTATGCCAGCACCCTATCACGTTAACAGTTAATTTAAGCGCAAAAATGATGATAGTAGAAATAAAAGCAGAAAAGTATACACAGGGGAGTCAGTGAACAAGCATGCACACACATCCCAAGTATTCGACAAAACTCTCTTTGTCGGTTACGAGACACGTTACAGGATCTGTCAACTCGAATGTTTTTCACTGAATTGGAAATGAAAATCTAATGCGAGCGTGTATGCTTCATTCAGCTCTTAAGTAAATTCAGTCACGAGAAGAATATGATCATATTCATATCATTTGAAAAGAATTTCCTCCTGATACTTTTATTCTGCTACTTTCAATAATAATGTCTCATAAAACCAGCTTACCTTTCACCGCATCACCGCCACCACCATTTCACCACATCGCTTCACCACCACCATCCATGAATGACGAAGATGTATCATCATTGTTATCTGGTCGAGCGACATTGCATATATGAAATCACTTAGTTCTCGTCATGGATGATTTTTCATTTTTGAGCAGTTGACTATTGGAACCATATAAACTCAAGCTGCATCCCATCGCATTAATTATTTTTGCAGTTGTTGGGAATTAAAGGGCATTAATATATTTACTAGATCAATTCGTGAAAAAATTAATTTGAGTCTTGACAATAATATGCAGTACGCATCCAACTATCCTTCATTGAAAAAATACATGTGCTACTAATAATGCTCATACTCCATAGTCGTAAGGAAAGGATGGTTTTGCTATAGTATATAAATATATTATTATCTGGGTCGTTCAAAAGCTTTCAAGATGATGATATAAAAAGAATCAGGTTTGATTTGAACTTGTGAATAGAAGCCATTCTGAGTGATAACTGATCTCATGGCAAGGGGAAGAATACTTTCCCCACTATCAGGTAAATTTGACAAAGAAAAGAGAAAAGCTTTTCATAGCTTTTTATTGCAATAGTAAATGGCTGATTGGAATGGATGGGATTCTAGCATATAAAAACAAACCAATCCAATGAACAACATTCATAAAATGAGATAATAAGTAACACATTACACTATTTTTTATCCGACAGCTTTTGATTTTCAAATGTAGTAGAAGTTTTGTACTGCACCTTCCAATAAATATCAGTGTGGTTCCGAAAATGAGAAGTGAATTGAGATAACACATTTACAACATATTCATGATTTCTATTTAAGAATCTAAAAATGAAACATCACATGACATAAAACTTGCCTTAACCAGATTATCGTTTTCATTCAATCATGAACGCTGAGGCACTTTTTGTACCTTGGTCATATGTATACATAAATAAAGGTAGGGTTGCAAAATTTTGATAGGAATACTTTTCAGGTTCATCAAAAGATTCACCCCCATCAGTTTTTCATCATTCTCTTGCACCCCAATCGCGATCCATAGAAAGTACTGAGAAAGCTGTGTAAAAAGTTCACCCCTCAAGTTGCACTCGATTTTTGTTGTGGAGAATCACAAAATACACACATTACAAGATTCCAACAAAAATTATCTGCAAGAAAACAATGAATAAGCAGAGGGAGGATGTTCCGTGCTTCGGTTTTATGATGATGATGATCGCCGTGATATTATCAGCATATATTGTATTTCATAACGAAATGTAGTATTCCAGTATTACTGCATATGATTGAGTATTCTTTTTGTGAAATTGAGTAAATGGAGCCCATGAGCCTGACTCCACTCACTTCTCTCAAAGTGGGAGTCAGAGGATGAACTAAAATAAAATATGAGGGTGTTTAATTATTATTCTGAGGCATAAAAGTGTAATGGGAGCTCATAATGGACTGGAGTTTTTTCCTTTCTATAAAATTCTGATGTAGGATAGTGTGGTAGTGGTTGGCTTAAAATATTAAGTGAGTGCCGGCAGTGGAGAGAGACAGCGAGACATTCAGAAGGGCGGATGATAGATGTCTCACTTTATACAAAATCATGTCCAAAAACTCAACCAAAAATATACTGTTTCTCCTCCGTTAAAATAATATAATTTAGTATAAACATACATACTTTTCTGACAACCCAAAATAAAAGTCGAGTCAAGAAAAGCATAAAAACCAGGGAAAGCAAGGAAAACTGGTAGCTTGCTGGTGCCTGACTTTTAGAATGCGTGTACATTTTACCTAAATACATCCATTTTTTACTTGATGATTCTGTGGCGTAAATACTGATGTACGATTTCTCTCATTCATTTAGCTTCTGTCTCTCCTTTTTTTTTGGAACACAGTTTTATACCCTGAATAGGGTAGTATCATCTTCATCAAGCCGTGCACATACACATTCCTCTACTGCTGAGATTTTCGTTTTCCTCGGAAGGAAAAGCCAAAGCTTCCATCTAAACAGATAGAAGCTTAAAATGATGTGCTCGAGTTCAGTGCTCAAGTCTTCAGTTCAGGCTCATTGGTTCATAAAAGTTCATATAATATGGATGGTGCGGCATCATCATGTCGTTCTCTACTTAGACTTATGTACATTTTAATTCCTACCATTTAACTTGGACGTTTTATATAAAAATGTGCCTTGTAAAACATGCATGAATATACTCTCGCACATCTATGTACACATATTGGCATTTATTATGCATACACAGAATCAGTTCATATATACGACCACAGACAGAGAAGAAGAGTCAGTCATTTTATTTATTTCTTTGGAATCATTCCTTCAAAATCCCCAGCAATTTTACTCCAGAGAAAGTAGAGCTCTTTTTCTTCTCTCTCTTTCATGAGCCAGCATTTAATAATACGGCCTTGGCTGAAACTTAGTCCAAACAAAAGCAGAGGAACGGAAAAGTACCAACATCATCATCAAACATAAGCTAGTCTTTCTCTCTGTCTAGTTTCTCTATCACAATTTCTTATGAAATTATGCATTAAAGGGTAAGTACCTATTCCACAACGAGCGGAAAAATATACATGGAAAAAGTCTGCGTATTTATATCGCACCACACAACCACAACTATCGCCTGATGCTTTGATTTCGGCATACACACATCTTCAAATGCAAAAGGGAAAACTCTCGCGGAATTGTGGAAAGAATAAAGGGAGGTATTAAAAGTGTATAAAACATGATCTCGGCGGAAAATCATCATCATACATGCATATATGGATATTTGTGGTAGGTATGTAAAATGTGTATCATTTTTATAATGGATGGGCGATATAAATGCATGCATGAGTTCCCTGTAAAGCGTTTTATTGTTGGGAAAATGTGGAAGGAGATGTGGGGTGGTGGTGGGAGGGATGGATGGAGCATAATATACGTACACATATAATAAGTAATGCCGATTTACACTTTTGAAACTCAGTGTAAAATACCGAAAAGAGCGAAATGAGAGGGCTTAAGTTTGCTTAAATAGCTGGAATATTTATAGAGGAAATTATTCCTCGCTCTCTTTCTCTCTTTTCTTGCCGGGTCTTTTTTCGGTTTTTAACTAGAGCTCATATAAACGCAGTAAATACGTAAGAGGAGGAACTGAACTGGAGCTCTAAAGTTTTCTCTCTGATTCTTGGAAAATTGTCATCGTGTTTTATGCTACTTTATTTTGCTTTGCCCTCAGAAAGAGTGAGCCAGTGAGCTTCCTCCAAAGAGCTCATTCTCATTTAATACATTCACAACAGTGAGCATTTTTAATCCATCCATTAACTCACTCGGTGACCAGAAAAAGCAGAAACGGAGAAGAATAAAATGCTGCTGGGTAATATTAATAATATGGGAGAATACTTTGGTAAATAAACGGTTATTATGGAAAGGAAAAATAGAGTATTTTGTGTCTCTGCTTTTTGCTGGAGCAGTAATAAGTTGGAGCTTGCTTAAATGAGCGTGACAGAACAAGAAGATTGGACTTACGGTTAGTTGGTGAACATTTTATATAGCAGATGTATTTTTGTACTTGAAGATGCTATAATGTATTGTTCATGGGGTTACTGGCAAGATTAAATGTTGCAGACTATATGTAAAACACAGTGATATTTAGAGAGGATACAAGGAGAAATGATATCATGGACCATGTCAAGAAGAAGCTTCCTCCATTTGGTTTGTACTGGGCGTGACAGTAAGTAAATGCATCACACCATGTCGTAACATCTCTATGTCCTACCACGAGAAAACTTTTGAGGAAATATACCATGTAAAAATAACGCATCAATGGAGAACTACAGCTACGGATGATTCCAAGCTGGCTTAAATAGGTGTAAAGTTGTACAGAACTTGCTTTTCAATGTTTCTGCAATGTTTTCTGGGGTGAAGTGAAACTTTTAATTTTATTTTATCAAGATCCTTTGGCATCGAGCTTGTTGGTCACGACAAAATTAAAAGCAAAACTAATTTCGTTTGCGGAAGGTCGACGAGGAAATGAGCATGAAAAAACAATAAATTCTGCAAGCTGTTGTTGTAAGCTGCAATGTTTGCGTAATGACAGTTGACAATCACATCCGATCAATGATACTGCTTGTGATGATTGAAATTTTGCACTCTTCTTTGTTCGAAACTGTCGTTTCATACAATGACTCTTCAGGCCAAATCTGAACTTTACCAAGCAATAGAATGAATGACAAGGCATTTGTATCAACTACAATCACAACACAACTATAAATACTATTGATTTTTGTATGTACTTGAACACTTTTTGTATTGATACTTACCTATTTTGCACATTGTGAAGCTTTACGGGTGGTAAACATGAATTAGCTGATTGATTTGCAAGGCTCAGGTTGCAGCTATCACGATCACTCACTACTACCATCAGCAATTTAAAACTCATGGAGGAGTAGCAAACAATGCAATCTAACCGTGCAAAACGCAACGGAAGAATGGCTTTTAAAGGACGTTTAATTACAATTATTTTGATTTGTAAAAATTCAATAAAATAATTTTGAGTCAAATATTATAATGAAGACAAGTAGAATTACGATACTCACTGACACACGAAAATGCACGAATGAATGGTTACAAACAAAGGAGAATGTTGTCCTTTATTTTTGCTCTATTTTACTAAAAGCAAATCAAAATGATTAACGCAGAATACAACTCAACGTAAATTAATTAATTTCGAATCTGCAACATTAAACTTCGTTACAATAGTTTGATGACTTTTGTTTGTAGGTCTTTGGTAAATTTTCCTTTATCAAGTGTGTCATAGGTATATATGAGCTGGACTCTTGACCTGTAACTAAAATAATTTAGATTGAAGACCATGTGAATGAACTTGATCTACAGAATGGTTATGTAAAAAAAGCTTCATCCGAAACAAATTGGGAAAATGTGTAGCAAATTAATCGAAACAACCTGCAATTTTTAGTTACATTGTGATTCACCATCATACTTTAAGAATCACACCTACGTATAAATACGTTTTGAGCATCTACTAAATCTTATAGATTGTCGTCTGGTATTTAGGAGCATGGACATATATAAAACGGCAAAATTCCAAGCAAAAGCCATCAATTGCAAGAAGCAGTTTAGCTCAATCATCAGTACCAAAGTTTCTTAAAACTCCAAAACATCAAGCAAAATGAAGAAATCAATTGCATTTACATTCTGCCTTCTGGCTACAGTACTAGTTGTTTCAGCATCATCAAAAAGCTCTGCAACAAAGGAGAACGTGGAAACGTTGAAAAGCTCCACGACTGGAGCAACAGCTCCACACGAGAGTTTAGACAGAGCCGAGGGTAGATATTTGGGATACGGAGGTTATGGTAAGAAATCCTCCGGAAATCCTTTTGCTGTGACTTTCTTTCGAGCCTTCCAGCAGAGCACAGCACACTTGATCAATGTGGCTGCACTTTGGGGGTGGAAAACTATAAGCAGCTCTAGTAAAGTTGAAGGCTATCTAAGCAAAGCCGTTTTTATCCTTGCTATTATTTGATGTGTTTATTCTACAGGTGGCTATGGGGGTGGATTCGGTGGTGGATTTGGCCGAGGTTTTGGTGGGTTTGGTCATGGAGGATATGGTATGTTTTCTTTTTCATAATACATTTTCGTATTAATTTACGTACCATTCTAATCCAAAGTTTGTTTCAATTAATTGCAGGTGGATACGGTGAGAATTATTGGGACATTCAAGTTTACAAATAACTCAAAATCAAATTTTGTATTTTAATTTGTGCATTTTAATTTGTGAATTCTTGCAGGTGGCTATGGGGGTGGATTCGGTGGCGGTTTTGGAAGGGGTTTTGGGGGATATGGAGGATTTTATGGTTAATGCAGGTATTTTAGACTATTTATTTCTTGTACGTTTCGTTAGCCTTACCGTTTACACTAATGTGCACCAGCTTAGATTTATATAAATTAGGCAATATTTATTTCCTTTAATCCCTTGAGTTCAACAATTTTAAGCTAAATATTACAAACTCCAACAATCATATTTTGTATGGAAATATTTTTTCATGATTTATAAATAAAGAGTGTGCAACCTTGAATCTGTATTTGTGGTTCTAAATGTAGATAAAAATATATTAAGAAGCATTAAATTGGCATCCGGCAGACTAACGATTATATAAGTCGCTTTTTTGTAATTGGAAAAATCCCCCTTCAAAAAAAGCTAAAGTCAATAGTCTTTGATCTCCAACTCTTTTTCGACATAAAATAGATCGTTTCCTTGCTTTATTTGGTTAGCATACAATCCTTTCAAAACCTGTGTTCATGTCTTGTTATGTTAAGCACGTCCTATTGTGCATTCCTGGCCTTTTTATTATCTACACATTCATATGATAATAACGAGAAGCAATATTCATATTTTTATTATCCTTCATTCTATATCTTTGCTCTTGGCTTTGAACTGATGATGAGGTAAATCGTATCGTGTGATCATCGTCATGCTATTCAATATATCGGTATAAGCGGATTGAATGAGAGGAGTCGCAAAAGTCCCAACATGATTTTGAGCCGTCTTTATGATGTGCCTTTTTCGATCTTTTTCCCTTTGTAAGCAGTATCTGCACAAAAAAGAAGCATTTTAGCAGCTTCTATTCTTTTCTGGCTCTTAACAATTGCCATTC
The DNA here is from genome assembly GCA_034700605.1 of Willowsia nigromaculata. Taxonomy (NCBI): domain Eukaryota; kingdom Metazoa; phylum Arthropoda; class Collembola; order Entomobryomorpha; family Entomobryidae; genus Willowsia; species Willowsia nigromaculata. The sequence continues at coordinate 26,610 of JAQIXX010000933.1, forward strand.
TAAAAAGTCAAGCTTGTTCGTGATGTGCTGAGTGGCCCAAGATAGTGTTTAAATGGCAACAAAAGGGGTGATTCTTTTATCCTCACAAAAGAAGTTCGTACTTGAGCTTATGTTGCACACGTACACTCTAGTCATTTGCCTTTTTAACCCTTTACTGTGTCCCTTTTTAGGTTGGATATTGAAGGCCAAGTTGAGAAATACACATAACACATGTACATATGAAGGGGTTTAGGAAATATTTTCCACCATTTTTTCTTATTCTGTGCAATTTTTGGTCTTGTTCTAAGCATAAGAAAGACGAGTGTAGCATCCAAGTTTTGGACGTTATCCCAGAAAAGAAAACTGCGCTGACCTGATAAGTGTAATACGATGAGACTGTAAGAAAAGAGCATGTCCTTAATTTTTATGAAATCGCACTCAACGGATGTATTCATGCTGAATAATATCATGATCGTGTTGATGGGAATGTGGTCTGCTTCAATGATGATGATAATACCATTAAAAAAGAATATTCTCAATCTATGGAAAACGGCCAAGAAAAAATCTCTTCAGATAGATTGCGAGTAATAATAACGCGTTACAGCTTTTCAATATTATTCTAAGATATTGGTGGCAGTGATGATGAGCTGCTCGTCTCATGAAAATCATCACCAGCACCACATTAAATTGAGACCACGCTCATCATCACAAAGCTTAACGTGTATTTTTCATTTAAGCTGGTAAAATGACATTTCCTTCTTGTATGGGTTCTATATTTTTTAATCGATACCCATAATCACATGGGGTGAGCTAAAGACTCATTTGCACTTTTCGTTTCCTGGAAGAAATTCAAGAAAAGGGTTTATATTCACCATTTTAAACGAAAACACGAGAAAGGGAAAATCTGAAATGGTTACATCTCTAGAGGAGGAAATGAAAAATGGCTATTATTATGCCAGGAATGTATAACCTAACCTAATATATCCTTAAATGAGACAAGCAGGTTAAAGCCGATAAACTAAATGGGAATATATTATGGCGACAGTTCTACCGTAGAAATCCTATTTTTACTCTACCTAAATTATCGTTTTTTCTTTCGTTTATTTCCATCTATTTGTGAGAGAAGTCACAAGCTCCAAAAAATATTAGTACCACTTGTTATGGCGAATTGTTCCTTCAATTCCGCCTGCATCCAAAACGAATTTCCTGATAACAACAGAATAACGGCTTTCTCAGACTTTACCTCGCGACTGTTGATACGCTTTTTACTTTACTTGAGAATATTATCCCATCCCACACTATATATATGTATTATTTTCCATGAGCCAAGTCAAGGCAATCCAAAAAAAGCAATTCAATTAGGATTTTTCCAGAACGGAAATGATGCTGACTGACTTGACTTAAGTTGTATATGTAGACCCTGAAGAAAAAATACAACGAATAACGCAAAAAGAAGTTTTAGAGAAGAGGGCATTTTTTTTCTCCATCACCCAGTAGCACCCAGCATAATCATAATAATAATATGGCATTAGAGCATAATGGTGGAGCTGATAGCGCAATGATGATAATGATGAAGAATATGAAACGAACACGTTCATCGCTCACAATTCCTTACAAAAAATTCAGGGACTTATTCTTTTTTACCATAGAACTGTGTAGCCTAAAGAAGTGGATGAAGATGAACTGCAATATTATGGTGAAAGAGAGTCAGTGTAAGATAATATATATTAGGTATATTTTTTCATTCGCAACAGAGCAAAACCAAGTTGTTGAGAATGTGTGAGATTTTTTTATTTTCCACGAAAAAAAGGAAATTCTTAAGCGATATATTACAGGGGAAAGGGTGCCATCGCCATCACTGTCATTTACCATTTCCTTGCTATACGCTACACGGTGAAACAGGCGGCTATGGAGTTTAGCTTTGTGAGTCTGTGGCTGAGGAGAAGATGAGACTTTTGGGTGCAAAGAGAAAACTGGTCCATTTTTATGTGTGGATTGGTGCTTACATCTCACTTTCTTCCTCTCAACAATATTATTATTATTATGTATTATTATAAAGCAGAGTCATATATCATACACGAAATACCATGCTGAGGAAGAATAATACAAGCGTATTATCATCACCATATTATCAAGCTTATTATGAATGTGACTGCGCTTTCTTAAGTTCTTGTGTGTATGTATAAGGCAAAGAAAAAAGTCAAGAGACAAGATTTTTTCGGCTTTCTTCATTTTCCTCTCTTGAAAATAAAGTAACTAGAGTGTATTTCCATTGAAGCAATAATTTTTGGTCCGATTTGACTTTATCTTGAGCACGACGATGCTTCGGGATGGGTGAGCTGGAGTCTCTCTACATTTGCTAGAGAAAGGACCCAGTTTATGTAGTTTAGCCGAAAGACTACGTTTTTTCTTACTACTCCGGGAGAATTCCAGAGAGAAAGATATATACTAATATTAATATGATGATGATGATGAGGTGGCAATGTGGTGGAGGGTAAATACTATAAGCATAATAATAATAATTATTAAAGCGTGTTAAACTTCATACATTCTCATCCCATATTTTTTCCTTGTTCCTGGCTTTGCTGGCAGGTCTGAGTCCTGAGACTTGACTTGATCTCAAATTCTCCTCTGCAAGTAGAAGTAGCGTGAAAAAGCCCGAGGAAGCAGAAGAAGAAGAACAGCGGAAGAAATACTGATATTTTTTCTGCCTTCTTAACTTACACTTTGCTTACTTAACATAATATAGTTTGTATGGGGAACGTGCATGTGTGTGAGAGAGTAAAAAAGAGGAGAATTAATGTAACACAAACTTATTATCATCATTATATTTTTATTAAGTAAGCGGCTCTTTCTCCCTTAGCGAGATTTTTCTCTCATTTTCCTTGGGAAGATGCTGAACAAGTCAACTAATACGAGATTTCTTTTTCGGCGAGACGAAAAAATCACGTTTCTCTGTAATATCCTGCTTTACTCCTGGAGCCCCTTTCGTATAAACCAGAAACAGAAGAAAAAAATAAAAGAACGAAAAGCTGTATATATGCTTTCTGTTGTTGCCGCCACTTGCAGTTCCACCGTCCGCTGCTATCTTAATAAGATTCATGAAGAGTGTGTCATATTTTATACAGATAAGTCGCTCTAAAGCGTTTTTCCCCTTCGAAAAAAAAAACTTGCGAGTCATAATTCTGTCATTTCTTCTACTTCTTTTTATTATTCCACCATCGCCAGTACCAAGAAACATTTTTGTACTTTTGCTTCCACTTTCCACTATACGTATTCTTTCCAAGAGGGAATGAGGATCACATTCACAAAAGGCAAAAATATTACAGATATGTGATTTTCTAGTAGAAGGATTAGACAATCTCAATGTTATAAATATCATATCAAATATAATATTATACAGTAATGAAATATTGCTTATTTTTCTATCCATTTTCTTTTACTGAAAATGCCAAGTCACCTTCTACACAGCACAAACTTTTAGCTATTTGAGAGTTTTATCAGCTCTCTTCATGTATCTACGACTCGATTACTTACTCCACTTTATTTTTTGCTTACTGCATATATCACAAACAATAATCTTAATCATTTTCATCATCATGTGATCATCATTTCATACGTAATACTCTACTTCTCCCTTACTTACGATCAAGATAAAGCAATAAGCACTTCGTTTTGACTACTTGCATCACTGAAAACACACTTGTGGTTGCGGATGAGGTGAACTAGCAAAAAAACGTAGGAGACCTCATCTTGGTTTTATGGGCAAGTGAAGAGATATCTCGTATGGGCACACTCACACTATGATTACTGTGATGATGGAGTGTACAGTGCATTTGTGTAGTAAGCAAGAATTGTGGCACTTTCATTCTTATTGTTCGTTTTCTTCAAAATGCATTTTGTTTGCTTTATTGCCATCTTAATTTATTCCTTGCCATTATCTCTACGTCATTTTCATAACGGATCATTTTTCTGTTGTATGTGGGATGAAATTATGGACCACACACAAGATAAAAGCTAGGGACGAGAGAAACGGTGACACAAGAAGACCAGTTTTAGTCGTTCAAGGACTCCAGACATACTAGACAACAGAGATCTTGCGACATAAAAACTTTCTCTTTTTTTCCAGTGCAATAAAAATCTGCATCCACAAGTTTTTAAAAGCCGCACTCATATTCATAAACGAAAAAAGACGCCACACTTTGAAGGAGGCAAAAATGATATACGTGAATTTTTTCGAGAGAGATTCATGTTTCAAGGGGGAATCCTTACGAATGACTCTTAGACAGCCTATTATTACTTGCCAAACATTTGAGGAAAATTGTGTGCGTCTCATCTGAACATTCCCATAAACTTGTAAGATGATCACCATCGCCCCTACAATTACAGACTTTCGCAGTCTATATTTTTCCCAAAAAATGGTGTCGGATGAAATGGTTTGAGAGAGAAAAATAATTCAGCCAGAAGCAACTTAATATTATGCATATTACAGTTTAGTGAGAAACGACTTACTTCTATAGAGAAAAAAAGTTTTTTAGTGGTTTAAATGGGTAATGCGTTATTATGTAACGTTTAAAGTCACATTATCTTTTCGTCTTCTTAATATTTTACTGCTCGTTTTTTAGCTCTACTCACCCTCCGCCTTACTTACTCTCTCATTCATTTGCATTTACCATACAATCCGATATTATTATCTCATCTCATAATTCTTAATAGTGTGTTCCGGCTTTTTCTCTTTTTTCCCTCTCCTCCTTTTTCATCTTTATAAGTTGCTGCTGGTTTTACTTTTTATCGTCGCATCGTCATCAGAGGTTTTTACGTATTACGTACGATTTTTTAAAGAATAGCATTGGCACGTCGTATATAACATCTATAATGACTGTCCTCCTCCACTCCCATCCACCCAACCACTAAAACTATCTTTTTGTAAGAGAAAAAAGTATTATCTTCCTCTTACATCTTCATTAGTATTATGAATGAATGAATTTTAACTTTTTAATTCTCTCTGACTCTCCTCTCTGCCTTCACTGGTCTCTTAGGATTTTTTCCGCAGCAGAGATTTTATTTATTGCTTAAGACAAGAGGAGCGAACAAGAACATTGTCGCTGTTCTGTTGAGGGTGGAACAGGAACACTACCGCAGTGTTTCTAATAAAAGAGCTACCTACTTCTACCTCAACTACCACATTGCATTTTTAGTAGTGGAAAGATATTTCCATCTAAAAATATTTCATGTTTTTTGTATTATCTGCTTTTATTGTTTTTGTCTGTGTTGTCCCATGTCCTAATAGCTTTTCTTTTTCTTCCTCTTTTCCACCTCATGATCATCCGTTTCTTCCCACTTTTATGTAAGACGTAGTACATCTAAACTACTAAACTATTTCTGAGAAGCTTCACTTCAGTAGTATGTATGAATAGTTTAATGTGAAAAAAATATTTAATTCTTGGAAATCGGGTGTGAGGTTTTACTGCAGGAAGATTCTCTAGAGCCAAAGAATATTTTTAATAGCGTACTAAGGACTATAAAAAATATTTTTGATGGTTCGTAGTTTCAAATACTGAAATTTTAGTTTTATAAGCATGATTTAAGAGAGCTCTTGGAAATTTATCTTGAAGCATGTATTTTGCTTGAATAACTTGATCAAAGTTTCAAGTTTTTACGTTCAAAATTCACTAAAGCCAATAACCAATCATCACAACTCGTCCTCGAACACTGGAGACACAGAGTACATAAAATACGATTACGGGAAAATCTTTGGCCTGATTTTTTTGGCAATGCAATGATAGTATTTAAAAAATGCAGAAAACGAAAGTGAAGCGGGCAAAATTAATTGCCGTAGCCAATAAACATACAAAATATTATAGGTCGCTTCTGGTATGCTTATAAATGATGACGGTATTTTGACGAATGAAACAATAAAGCAATGTATAAGCACTTTTAAGAGCGACATATTAAGGCAAGCTCATATTTTTTCATTGTAATAAGCAAGGATACCAGTAGGTATTGCAAAGCAGCCCCAGAGCATCAATATTTGTACCCATCTTTATTCCCCGTAATTGCGTTCATCCCTTCTTAGATTTTGCAGTGTATTTTTCTCGTTCACAGTGAATATGAAATGAAAAGTAATAATAGCAATGGTAATAGAATACAGTATACGCATTTGTACACCATCAACCATTTATGACAATAACGATAATTGCAGCTTATATAATATTCACTATTCACTGTTGCTGTCTGCTTTTATATGAGGTAGAGAAGTAGGGTTAAGGTAGAAAATATTATAGCCCTGTCGCTAATACCGGTCTTTAAAAAATGCAAACATCTTTGCACTCACCTACGGAGACTGTATCATTATTATTATGAATTATAGCTAAGACGATATGGGTAGTAAATAGTAAATGCGTATGGCTGCATTAGTTTTTTTAGAGTTTTATACTCGGTGACGTCTTAGAGAGGGAGAGGACAGCTTGTGATTAAGTATTTAGCAATAATGCATGCATTCACATTATCGTCATCATCGTTTGTAACAGTACGAATATGTGTCATGTCATGATGCTGTTAAATAATCGTTATATCACTTATTATTATTTTTATATTATCATCCATCAACACCACCAGAAGAACAAGAAGAAGATCAGAGAGAGAAACTGAAAAGATTTTGAAGGGAACAATATGAGACTTAAAACTTGCAATAAGAAAATGTACATCCCTTCTTCCTCCGAAGGACAAATTATTGAACAACGCAATGCTTTATAAAGCGGGCCAAAACTTGACAAATTCTAACATTTTCTTTTTGCAGGACCACCAGTTAAGTCATCTTCATCATAGCCAGTCTTGGAGATAGGAGCATCGCTGCTTTGGATAGGAAAAAATTGCATCAATAAAAGCGAATTTGTGTGCGTCCTCGTTCCCGAAAGCCAGGGTGCTTTCGAGTTCCCACAAAAAAAAATTGAAAGTGATTCCTCTAGTCTTTTAGTCTTGTTGCAATTTTTTTCTCCTCAAGCTTAAACTCTAAAGCAATCATGAACAGAATAGCGGTGAGTGCAAAGTTACCTGTGGATTTGAGTGTTTCTATTTTCGTTTTGGAGATTTTTATTTTAGTGATATAATTTTTGTCATTTATTTTTCATGGCAAACTGCACAGGTATTTTTGTTGGTGGTAGCAGACGGTGCCCTGCTCATTTCCGGTCTTCCCCATCCACAGGGCGGATACTCATACAGTGCCGGTAGCGGTGCCTCAAGTGGAGCTGGAAACTGTTGTAACGGTGGAAGCTCTGGTGAATTAGCTGGAGCTGGTGCTTCCTTCGGCGAGAGCTATGCTAGCAGACCAGGCAATTTTGGAGCTTCCGGGGGTGGTTCCGGAGGCAACTTGAACGTAGAGTGCCAGCGTCAAGAGGTTTCACCTGGACGTTATAAGTTTGTCTGCGAAGGAGTTAACAAGGACGCAATTTCCCTCAGATCCGAGCATATTCTCTGGCTTCAAAGCAACGGCGGACAACAACAAATCTTGGACATTGAAGTACCCAACTACAAGATTGAAGAGCTCATCAAGGCTGGATTCAAGGCAACAGCAGGACAAGGACCCAAGATTAACGTTTTGCTTAAGAAACCAGAACAATCATACGATGCACAAGTGGATGTGCCATCCTCACCCGCTGGAGAACCCAGTGTCAACTTGCAATACGAGCCAGTTGACAAGGTCGTTGTTCACTTTCCCAACGATAAGCCATACTCGCCGCTTAGTGGACCAATCTTGCCACCTCTCCAAGAAAGAGGAGGAAGGCCCCAACGACAAACGCAGAAGCAGTTCTCCAAGCCCAGATTCCAGGCCATTCTTCCACCTCAGGCAGTCCAGCAGCCACAGTAAATCGTGGATAATATTTTATTTAAAACATTTTTATAATTATTATCCTGACGTGGTGAAGGTGGCGAAGAACACGTTGACGCTGATGGTGATGATCATGAGGAATATACTGACTGCTCATTTTCTGTACATTTTATACCTCAAAATGGATAGAAACATGAAGAGATTAACTATTTTTTAGTATACGCGCTCTGCCTCAAAAATACAGTTCACAGATTTATCCATTAATTTAATTAATTTAATTTTATCAACATGCAATTATCATATTGTTCGCCATTGTTCGCATTTAAAGATAAATATTTTTAAACATTTTCAAAGAAGAGTTTCAGATCTAGGTCAACCAGCAGCAAATCTCGCAAAATTCCAAATTGTAAAACTGTTATAGTCAAACAAGAACAATACTATTTTATTTTGTAAAAACAGATATCTTAGTTTTAGTGATGTACGCATTATAGTAAAAGCATCAAAGTTACCGTTTGTACGAAGATAATAAAATGCAAATTTATGTGCAATGCAATGAGACCAAGTACGCATGGTCTTAAGAAAATAACACGTTAATTTCTCTGTCGTCTGAATTGTATGTCGCAGAAGCACCCATACATCTCGTCGATTTCATTTTTAACTTGTTCGCTCGTTCTCTCATTCTTTATCCTCGTAACATTATGTGTGTAAATGCAATTTGAACCCTTTCGATTTTCCTTTTTTGTTTTGATGCTTGTTACATGACAGATTACTGTTCTCTCTTCCATCATAGGTTTTGGCAGACACGCTTGCATAATTAATATTGACAACAATACCATGCTAGTCCCAGCCCAAATAGCCGTTTTATCTTTGGCCTAAATCCGTTCTTTCTTCACGTTGATCATCACGAGGAGAGGATGGATACTTTACCGTGGTGTTTATCAATCACCCTCATACGCCACACGTTAAGGAATTTTTTATTATTTTGGGACCGTGAGTGTAGTTAGCATATTATTATTATTAAATATTACCATTTCTCATTATGTTCGCTGGTGGTGAAATTTATCTGGTCATGTAGCAAATTAAACAAGTAAACAAAGCATTGGATTTTTAGCCGGGGGTATTGCGTAATTTATTTTTAGAAAGCTTTTTCTTCTTTCGGACACATTGTATTCATCTTTACGGCTTTGGCTGAGGCTGCGTTACATGTGCGTGGAGATTATGATTATTACGTAGTACATTTATGAATTCATGACAAAGAACAATATTGTTCATACGCATGTGTAAATACTCACCTACTCATCATTTTGGTCTTGCAAATAACAAGAATGTTAGTAGGCTAGGTTTGAAAAAAAAAATCCCCATGTAATGGGACACCTAATTATATGAGGATCATATTTCTCCCTCTACCCGACAGGTTTGAAAACAACAGTTTTTACGACCAAGACAGATAGTTTTAAGGTATGCGGATGAAATTTAATATGCTGATAAAGTGATGCATGTAGGTACGGACGACAATGATTGCGACGTTTTAAACAGAAAGAAATAATTATATGCTGGGATGTTACTGTCATTAGACCTCCTTTCTTCATATTATCTACTCACCAAGAACACTGTAAGACTATTTTCATAATAAAAGTTATGCGTAGCATTGCGTTTAATACCATAAATGCTGATAATCGCTTGCGCGTAATAGAAAAAAATCATGATGGAATTTTTCATGCAGTCTCAAAAAATCTCCATCGTATAAAATTATATAAGAAAATTCATTGCATAATAATAAAATGCAAGAAAAAATGTGATTTATGGTTGACAAGACAGAAGAAAAAGCCAGGTAGACTGTCAGTAGGCACATAGTATTTGTTCTGTGTGGTAAATTTTGGCTTGCTGTAGATCATAGTTAATACTTGGATATAATAGGCAGTACGCAACAAAATGGGAAATTGGTATTATGTATCACGTACGCAAAGCGATTGTCATAAAACATAATATGATGTAAAAGACTGGCGTGTTGACAATTCGACATTAAGTGAAACTGACAGCGACAGAAACAATTAGAAAGAGGTGGAGACGAAGCAGCATTTAGGACGAAGGAGGAACTCCTATTGTCAATACCCTAACTAAAGGCTCTACAATCACCCTCCTCCCGGATTTTTACGTGTTGTAAAGTTATAGGAGGAAATAGAAATAATTATTAGTGCAATTGAGACGATTTAAATCTTGGTCATAACTGCAGAGGCGATAAATTGATATAAAGGACCCAACTCTTCCGCATTGTTTTAACGTTATCTCATCCTTATATTACTTCAATTTTTAAGTATAACGGTGAACTATTTAAAAATAAAGTGACATCATTTCATGAAATTGCATTGAAACGCAAATAATCAAGAAGATTGAAAAAAATGTAGTATTCAAGCTTGCAAATTCGGTTGGAACAGTTAATTCAATCAATTAAAATATGCATTCTTTAGCCAATGATTTGTATTTTGCATGCGTATGTGTGAATTACTTCGGACGGACAAAAATCCCCAACATAAAAGGAAGCGTGAAATATTTGTTGATTTGCATTAGTGAGTACAGGAAAGGTAAACAACACGTGCTCGTGCAACTCAAAAACGTCTTGAACAATGTTTATTTACATGTTTAAAACAAGTAGTGAGATGTTTTTAAGGTGGTATTAGCTTGCCTTTTGTATGTACTTTTGAATGATTGCCTACTTGCACTTTTAAGAAGATGTCTAACAATAAGTGTGAGACAAAGAACATTACATTCTACAATCCAATAACATAAAAATCAGCGGTACTTCTTGTTACAGAACAATGCAGTGTGCAATTCGTTTTCACCACGAGGTCTTACTACTTAAAACATAATTAAAGCTGCAATTAAATTCAATTGCCACGGGGTTGCTTCATTATTGTTGTTCCCCGCTGCTGTCAACTAGCCACCATGCAAATAGCAGGTGATTAATTAGATGATTAGAATACCAAAACTAACCAATTGTAAGTCAAGTATGGAGAAACAATTTTTCATTTCCAGTTTCTCATATTGGTTATTGGTTTTCAGCGTAATAAAGCACCACTTTGTATGAGCATATATGTCGTTATATATAATTGGCTAATATTTTTGCAATACCTCCTTGAAAATAAAAAGGCTGTCAATGGTATTTGAATTGCGGAAGGCATAATTCAAAAGTTTAACTAGCACTACTGTTTGAATTAATTTGCAATATTTGTCAAGCCCCCTCCGCTTCATGCAAGAATAAAAAAACAATTAATCTTTACCAAGATACCTTTCACTATTAATTTGATTGCAATTTATAATCAGAACCACATTCCTAAAATACACCGTAATGAAAAGCAGTGAAGATGTTACTTTATAATAACATGTGCATTTGTAGGTTTATGTGTTTCCTAATCCAACCTTTTCTCAAACGATGTTCTTCTAAATCTTCATTCTATAGCTATGTACACAATACTCAACCAAAATGGTCGCCACATTCCATGATTGATTTTTGTTTGTAGCAATTCAATCAGTCTTCAAGCAAGACTTACAGGTACAAAGTTGAAAAAATTAAGTACCCTTGCATGAGTTGCAATTTGCTAACGCTAATTTACACCAGAGTAGTTTTCATGTACCTGTAAAGGCTAAAATATATTATGCAATTATTACAAGAACCATCAAACACATAGAACTGCTGAATACCAAGAAAAATTAGTTGTAAAAACGGTACGAGTGTTCGACACCTTGCAATCGCCAAAGATGCATAATTGTGTATTTGTAGTGGTACTAGAAGACACCTTCCTCGTTTGTAATTTAACACTTCAACCGAATGTGTCAAATTCTTAACTTGCAAAATGTTATTGGTAGACATAGTCCTGATTGACTTGAGTGTCTGTTCAATGCATACTTATTTCATTCAATGTAACCCACGCATCTACCTGACGAAAATGTTATCTGAAGACGGTATTTCACATCAGCAGGGTTTCATAGAGCTCTATCTTACCTGGACGAATGCATATGATATTAGATGTACATCACTTGATAATTTATGCAAGTGTAATCATGCTACACCGACTACGAACTTAAATGCCACTTAAATGCTGATGCTCCTTCTCACGTACCTGAAAAAATTTACAATGACTTTGCAAAAAACCTGAGTCCATTCATAAATATGGGTTTGCAGGGATTTTAAAATATTTTTTGTTGTGACTGGTGATGATGATGATGATGATGTGTCTCTAATTCTTCATCTAAGTCAGTCACGGACGATGTTTTAAGACCATCATCATAGTGTACTTTTGTGTACCTACACGAGACCTCTTTCAAGATAGATTCGCTATTGTTTATCGCCATCATCCCTGTAACAGGCATAAACTCAAAAGATTGAATATGAAAGAACGAACTCATAGTCGACGAAAAATTATGATGAGTTATTATGATGTACAATGCACGTCTTCAAGTGCATCCCAATTATTCCCATTATTAATAGATCTTCATCGTATTTCAAATAGTAATAATTCTCGCTGAGGTCGACTACGATAATTACTATTTTGTTAAATGAACTGATCCGCCTTTCACTGAGCTAAAATATATATTGCAAGGCTGTGCAAATAAAGTTAGTTGATAGATGCTAGAGGAAAGGGGAACTACTGACAGACAAATTGAAATTGACAAGTATGGTGATGACGATTGAATGGCTTGCTGTGTGATGAAGATGTGACATCATGTCTGAATGGCGATAGAGCGAAAAATAATACCTCGTAAACGTATGGGAATCACACACCATCAAATCCTTTAACCAAAGCTTCACGAAGCGCAAATTACTGATTTGAGTATAAGATAAACGTTTTCATTATCTCATATTATGCAAAATGTTTATTATCGCTGATCGAGTGGTTAGTAAGTAATATAACTTCTGTTTTAGTTTACATGCAAATTAATGCCACGAATTAATCATGAATACGACTACTAAAAAAGGTAAAGATTGGCCTGAGCCACTGTTCTAAAAAATAGGTCGATTGTTTACTAATTATTATATTTTGCAATTAGAAACGATTTATCTGATTCAACATTTGTCTGAACCTAATTTTGACTTAAAACGATCTCATAATTTTGAGGAACTGAAATATGAAGTACTGCTTGAGAAATACTATACCTTTGTGTTTCCCAACTCATCAACCAATACATCAGGCAACGTATTTGTTCGATTCTTAGACAAGAAAGTAAAGACCAAAGTCAAAAATATAATTTTATTTTTTAATCCCAAAATTCTTACATCCGTGGAAAGGAAATTATTTATCAATTACAGTATTCCGAAGAAAGAAGCGTCGGACTTTGTAAATAACGGGCTTTGTCATTGTCAATCGTCACCAGCAAGTCTTGTTAAAAGAAATTGGCAAATAGCCCCAAACATGCAATATTCCTGCATATTACATTAAGTACAAGTCGCAAGGGCTGGATCCAGGTAGATTCCTCGTAAACATTAAGAGGAGAAAAGATCAATATTATCGGTTCTAAAGATATAGAAATTCTTTGGAAAATGTTTATATGCGCAGGAAGACAACATAGTTTCATATATAACATAACGCTGTTCTATCGAGTAAAGAGTAAATGCATACCTCCCATGATTTGATATTGCTGGTTTGTAGTTTGCGTCCATCCAACCACCAAACCGGAGATTCACAAGCTACATCGTATATTTTGATTTGTTGATATTAGAGCAAGTAAATGTTTAATTATCCTAATGTAACATGAGTGGTGACCAAGCCACGATGACCACATAGTCATAATAAATCATCTCAGTGAGTGAAGTGCCATATTAATAATGATGATGAATCTCTTCAAAAAGCTTGGCTGCTGATATTTTAGTCCTGGATCATATTGCATGATTCTACCTCTACTACTCTGATCACAGAGAATTTTCCTCCAAATTACCTCATCATTCGAGACCCTGGAATGTTGTACCATCATATTATATTGATTGCATATCCCCGACTCATATAGGCATTTTATTTTTTAGAGTAAGTAATGACTGGTGTAGGTATGCATGCTAGTATCTTCAATTTCTCATCATCTATATAGTTTGCCCAGAATAGCACACTGAAAATGAACAAATAGCAAATTTAGCTGTAATATCACCAGTGTATGCGAAATGCAAAACTATTTGATCGGTTTGAACTTTTTACATCATTGCACTAAAAACGATCAACTAGTTGAAAACGGTGAGAGATGTACATTTATACTTGAGATGATAATGCACTGCTTATATGTAGTTCATTTCACGTTTCCCCAGACGAGACAACTCCAACAGAAGAGAATGGGGAGAAAGGGATTCCTGTGAGAGGAAAGTGGGCATGTGCCCATAAACACTCAAATGCTACTAGCTAGATTTGGAATAAAAGAACTTCAACTCTGGAGTGCCCATCAGCATCCTAAAATACAGGCCAGATTCTCTGATTTACTGTTTAAAATATGGAGTGTGTGTCTGCTTTAGATAACTTTTTAAATGATTGAATTATGAACTTACTCTTCTGAATCTCGCTGCCCTGCCCTCGCTGACTGACTGAACCTGACTTTCTTTCATCTGACTTACCCGCTGAATAGCATGATATAAAGGAGGAGAGGGAGAAAAACGATCAATTATGAAAGGAAAAAGAGAGAAACGCTTTTGATTTTCTAAAGAGTCAGTCCAGTACACCGATTTCTTGTGTCCTCTTGTTACTTATTATTTATTTATTTCCCTAATGTTTACTTTCGAATCCTTTGATGGTCTTCTTCACTCTCTTTCTCTTTATGTTTGCTGGAAGATGATGAGAGGTAACCAGCCAGAATAATGTGATGATGCAGTGCTTCACATCATACCCATACCATCTCATCCTTTATTCGATTCATTCGCCTTGTTTGTGCTTATGCATGTCCACATCAAACTTACCTGGTGGAAATCGGTAGTCAAAGAGCAAAAGCATTTTATTTATTTAACTCATATTATAAGTACTTTAGTGATTTGAGCATGATATCATGCGCTGTATTCCATTTGTGATTTTATGAAATGAGTTTGGATGATATACAAGTACGTAATATTCAGCGATGCTAAACTGTTTTAATATGAATGTAAGCAAGTGGAATCACATAATAATATGCTGAAAGAAAGTTTGTCAAGCATCGTCAAGAACAAAAGTCAAAGCTATACTTTTCAAAACACATTTATTTATTCATCATCATAATTGTCTATTTATAATATTTATTTTTCATGATTTTGAATAAAATTTTGTTTCAATATCCTACTATTATTCCTTAAAACATTCACTCTCTTCTCATTTTTATCTAAAGAAGCCTTTGGTAGAAGCAATTATCGTAATAATACATTTTATTATTGAAGATTACTACAATACTCTATATTAACTAAATTATCTACTCTATGTCTAATACATGTAGTAAATGCTTCGTGGTTTCTATAATACATACTTTTAGATAATGATTTTTATTAAAATGTTCCACTTTATGTAATATACTCTTGTTTTAAAATTCAGAGACTTCTCGAGCTGTTAAAACTCTTTTTGGTATGCTTACGTGTTGTACTGTTGTACCATCATAATCGTGAACAGGAATGGCCAGAAATACAGGTTTGGAAATTACCGAATCAAAATTCCGTTTTGAGGTTGCCATTCATTCATTCGAATGAAGGAAATGCTAAAGTTAGCTTTCCTGTATAACTAATTTATGTACAAAGATAACCTGTAATATTTATTTTCAAATCTTCAACAGCTTCGATACTTCATGTTCCATACATCTTAAAATTCATATATCTATACGATAGAATACTTTACTTTACAACTATGCTATATTTTAAACTACCTACGTGAACTGCCCTAAGCAGTTTCTAAATAAAATCGGAAAGAAAAAAATTGCAAAATAAAATATAAACCAACTAAAACGTAAAACTTATCGCAATCCTACCATAATTAAAACTTATTGCAACAAAACTTGAGATTTTTCGAGCCTATTAGGAGTTTGTGATTGTTACAATCATAGTCAAATGGACATGATACTGATAATTTCATGTAAGTACATACGTTTACTTTAAGCAGTTAAAAATTTGGAATGTGTTTCAACGCGTAAACATTAGAGTAAAGCATTTTTTACCGAGCTATATTTACAAAATATAAATACACAGAAGCCCCAGGGGATACTACACCAGCTCATGATAACTTGAGTTATCTCATTTCATGCATGGACATAATGTAAGTAATATGAAATTTTTACGTATCATGTGTATGCATTCAATTACTTGGGTGAACTTTGGGGGCTCACTGGAATAGCCTTGCTCACAAGGTCATTTTCAGCCGTTTACATTTTGCACGCCTGTTCTTAAACCAAAATTGTACATTTTTGGGTTCTAACTTTGGAAACTTCTGCCTGTACGGCATACGATTCAACTCGTCCGTATACTTGAGGATGAGATTGTGACTAGGATGTGTATTGAGACCAAACCATTGTTCCAAACGTGGTACCTCCGTTACAGGATCGATAAAAGTTCTGTTTCGTTTTCTACGCTCATCTAGACTCGCTGAAAGGGAATTTTGATTCGGATGATGATTCAAGTGATGATGATGAGCACCCAGATTGAGTGGGCTCATTCCCATATCTCCACCAGCACCACCAGCCCGATTGGAATTGATAATGGAGGAAATTATGTCTGCACTGGAGACTCCTCTTGGAGAGCAAAGCTCATCACCCCTTAATCTTCCAAGCGGATCACCAGCACTGCCAGAGCCGCCACCCCCAGATGATCCACCTGGCCGCCCTCCCGGTATTAATCCCGGAAGTCCATTTTGAAATTCATGGAATAAATCTAACCCACTTGCCCCTGGAGGAGACGGCTTTCCACCCTGAGCCAAGATTCCCTTCC
>JAQIXX010000934.1:0-43299 GCA_034700605.1 Willowsia nigromaculata
ATTTTCCCTTGCGGGATATTTTCATGTAAAATAGGGACAAAACCATGAATTATAGAGCATGAGTAAAAATATCTCTTAAAAATATACACAAAAAAACTCAGAAAACAAGACGCTTATATTCTCATTTTCTTATTAAGGGAGCTGGAGTGCATTGCCGTGTACCTCAAATTAGTCTTTTGCTCCCAGGCGAAATTAGTCATTGAACATGTAATCACACTTAAAATACACGTTGCGGCTTACAAGAAGAAAATGGGAGGATGACTTGCAGAAAACGGATGCTTAGTATGATATTTCATTTTCTATTGTACACCTTTTTGTTGGTCACAGTCGTTTCCATGATGAGACTACATTCAACAGACCGTCAAAAGTAATACGTAATGATGATAATGTACCATGATTGCCACCGAAATGCATTTTACACTGGACAATTGATATATTGATGACACAGTAAAAGCATTTTTCTATTATTACTTCCAGCTACCACTTTTTGCTCCTGTGCTACTACTACTACCTTTGCGCTTCGGCAAGGGAATAAAGAAAATCATCATTATTATTAGAGCTGATGATTATTTGATGACGGGTAAGATCTCAATGATACTGCATGAGTAAGTGAACACTGACGGATCATATTAAAGGCGCTTTCTTTAAAATGACCATAAAAATAATTTACTCAAAACCTAATGGATTGAACGCGTAACGCGTGCTTTAATGCGTGGTAAATGCAGATGATGCAAATGCTTTAACAATTATTCCATAGTGCGTAAGCGTAGCCTTTATACTAGATTGTTTAAAGGCCCGAAACGCAATAAATTTATCATAACGACTACAGATAACAATTAATGTTGGACTCTTAACTCTTTGAATTCCAAAATGGCTTGAGCCTAGACTTAAAAATGCTGTGTAGCATGTAAAGGCTTCGTTTCTCATCATCATAAAACCACTCAAAGACTTTTCATCAATAGCATACAAGAAAGAAGAAGCCGAATATAAAAAACGTCATTATACCATCATAGCTCATTTATTTCAATCAATGGATGAATAATTGCCGCACAATCATCAACATGATTCATTAGTACCTACCTTATACGCAATTAATGATGATATCATCATTTGCTGTTTTTCTCTACACAAAAAAAAATCATGATTCTACAAATTTGCTTCAACGGTATTCGGAAATAGAAATGAGGTCTTAATATTTCTTCCGAAGCTGATGGTATCATTGATAATGCCATTGGTTTTCGGTGATCATCAGTACTATCGTATTATTGAGTGCGATTTAGTATAGCCAAGAGAATCATCAAAACGATCTATACATTGCATGGATTTGGGCACCTGTGCTGGTTGATCAACACTTCGAATCAACTTCCATTCCCTTTGGAAAAACAATGTTTAATTTATTTGGTTGCTGCTGATTCCTCGCTGAGCTATATTGAAATTGAAATGTTTTTAAAGTTCATTGGGTCTATTCCAGTGTGCCTGCTTATATCATTTCTGTTTGAACTGAAAAGAAATATCATGCTTGTATTCTACTTGCCAGGGAAAAAATTATTACAAATAAAATACATTGAAAAAATGTATGTATAAGTAAGAGGGTATGGAAAGTATGCGTGGCCAGCTATGTAAATTTAATTATTTATAATGATATCAACTCGAACATGAAGATTATCGGGGGATTTTTGAGTTTTGTTAAAATTAAGTTAAGAAAACGCGAGGGTATTTTAGTTTGATCTATATTTTCATCTTCGGGCATCCAGTATATACCTTACTTTTTCGATGCTAACCATATACTCATCGTTTGAGCTAAATTTACCATCTCTTATATTTTGGCATTTTAGTGATTTTGTAGTGACATCATGTCTTGCAAACCATATTATTGTTAAAGTGTACAATTCCACAAAGGACCCAAACGTGAACCTCTAATCCACACGTTTTAGGTGTTGCTGCCTCTTTGTTTGCCTCTGTCGCGATGCCCAATTGAGAGAAAATGCTTCTACTACCTTACAATTTTTGGCTTGTTTTATTCCATAAAATATTATCTCGTTTCTATTTTTTGCAAACTGTCTTTGATCCAATTCCACTCACACAACAGCACATCCCGAGAAACAAGCAAGAGAAATGGGAGTTTGGTAATACAAGTAGCAGTTAACCAGTGTTCACAACTCTTCGTTGTTGTGAAAAGGTACCTATGTGGATTTGTGATCCTCTGGTCGCTCTGCAAATATTGGATGGAAAACTATCGACGAACTACGTACCGTTGTACACTCACTCTTAGAACATGACGGAATGAAAATAGTACAAAGAAAAGGGAAAAAAAGTTTTATATGTTTCTCCTTTTCCTCGTGTGTGAGTGTGTTTGAGCAAATATATCTCTCAAAGGAATTGAATTGTGTGACAATAAAAGCGTCAGAACATCAATTCTTTTGCTCTTGCTCTCTCCTCCTTCATTCTTCTTCCTCGTCTAATTTTTCTCGTCTTTCGTTCCTATTTTTGCGATAAGGAAAGGTATATATCATGTAGCCATAATGTAAGAGTATATCATAGTAAAATGTCTGTAAGTCGGTAATATTATGTGCATTATGTGTTTACAGTTGATAGTAAAAGGAGAACGGAGCGTTTTTTGATGGTTGAACTTTTGAACGATTTACTTATTGGAGAAGAATGAGAACTTTTCCTATTTATATTGTGTTTGGCCCTCCTTCTTGACTACACATAAAACTTGAAGAATAGGTGGTGTGGTGTTAAGTTAAGGTATATAACATTACATTACATTTGTACAATTCGTCGCCAACTTTGGAGTAAAAAATGAAGAAAATTGTCGATATTTGTAACCCAGGGCTGTACTGATCGCTTCTTCTTTTTGTACTTTTTTTACAAGTTTAACTTGAGCAAAAGTGTTGTCAGCACCCTGGTCCTGTCGATTGGATTGTTTCGCTTGAGTTGGGGAAAAAGAAAAAAAGAAGACATATTATGGTTATACGATACCTTTCCTATATGCTAGCTGTCCATTACTATCTGTAAACATCTTTTAGAGATGTACATATACTGCCTGTACATTACATTTCTTTCTTTAGTTCTCCATTTCTTGCGATTTACTACTTACTTATGTGCTGCTTGCTCAGAGCGATTTATTGTTGAAGGCGGAGATCTTTACTCTCTGTGGAATTTGTTTTCATTTTTTTCAGACGTGGATCATAATAATAGAATTCAGATACATACAAATGTATACGCACATTATCGAAGCTGTGTAGTTTTTAGGGTAACTTGTCTATCCAATGTGAATGTTTGCATTTCCAGTGCGCTTCCAGCCAAAACTAGACACAAAAAAACTCAAAATTTTTGTGTTGTACGTAAGCAAATAGTTTCATTCTGGTATGTTTATGTATGGTACACAGAGAGACGCAGAATTCAATGTTTTGCATACAAGGTTTAAAGGGAGTTTCTTCTTCTTTTGAAGTCTGAATAAATATCTGGAAAATTTGAAACCCATGAATTTTCACATCATTCATTGTGAAACGAAGATAAATACATACCAAAGGAATGTAAATAAAGAAGCATGAGTCATTGTAAAACGCTTTTCACCATTGGCGTGTCCTGAAAACGACGTTATAGCTTAGAATGACTTGATATTTTAGGGAATACGGGTATTAAGGCCTTTTGTACTTCAGAATATATTTCCCCATTCAATCAGAATATATATTGGTTTTACTTTTTCCCAAAAATAATATTCCGTAGTCCTTTGAAAATCATAGGTTTGCCAGAAATTAAGAATTCATAATCCGAAAATTATAGTTTAAAGTAATATTTTGGTATACATCTTAACCTACATTCCTTGCCTAAAGGCATGCAAAATATCTTCTACAGGCAAACCATCTGCATTTTCCCCTGTTTATAAAACTTAAAACTAATACACTCATTAAGTTTTTGAGCCTCCTGTTTCCTGTCTCATTTCCAGAGTAAATGAGATGTCCAGAAAAGGTCTTTTGTGCTCAATTAAAGCATGACTAAATTGAAATGTGGTGAAAAGCCAAAATTTCATCACTGCTTTGTGCACCATTATAAAAGGATATGAATAATGAAGACAGAATAGAAACGTGATCCGACAGCATGTTGCCTTTGTCTTCAGACTACTTTACCTCTCTTGCAGCAAATCAGACACACATGCCCACGCACTTAATGAGTATGTTAGTGGGTAAAAACACCGCCGGCTTGGTTGGTACTTGGCGGAATTTTTTCATGTTCATCATATTTACATTTCACAGAAAAAAGGGTACTTGAAGTATACACGCACACATGAGGACACAAAAGTAGGACAAAAATGAAGAACATATGCAGCATACAAAAACAACAATGGAAGGAATCAATTTTTTGGAGAGTTGGAATGAATTGGTAGGAAATGCGTTACACAGCCCTTCGGATAACAGAGAAAATAGAGATATTTTCCATGGGTTTGAGTTAATTAGACGATTGAGAAGAACAAGAAGAGCCTCTACTCACAATGGCCGATGACGGGAAATGAGGAATGAATGAGTTTGAATGGAGTTGTTTACATGATCCCAATCTCACTTTAAACTAAAGTTGTACTCACGAAACAAAAACAATGTAAAGCATACTTATTGAAAGTATAGGTATAGACATGTAAGGGACTTTAGGGACCAGTAACGATAATACTACACATGAATATCCATGTTACATGAACAGTGACGATTTTTCCTTAAAACCTCTACTTCACGTAAACGCTCTTTCCTGCTATCACTGATTCTAAGCCGGATTTCCATAGACAAACAATAAGCTCGTGTGATGATTCATGGTGTAAAAGCTTCATTTTCCTAATTTTTGGATTCCTGTCAAACAAACCGAGCTCATGTTTGATTTCTTTATTTTTTCACGATGATTTTCACCCAAAGTTCGGCATGATTTACAAGCTATTGGTGTGGGATTTACATGGAAAAAATTGTATTCTTCCTGGGATTGTACAATGCATGCAACTTGCGTGCGCTCTCGTACATATGCCAAAGGGATTTACAGTATCCGTCAAATATTTAGATGTTATTATTTATTTTTCCTTCCGTTGCATCTGATGATAAGTAAACCAATACATGTACGTGGCAAAATTTCGGCATAAACTTTTACATAGAGGGTCATCGTATCAGTATCTGGTGTGGATATTATGTTGAGCAAGGTTAGTTAGGATTATTTTCATTTTTCGTGAGATTCAAGCTGCCGATGAGTTATCTGTACAGCGGCAAGTCTATCCGATGTAATTGCAATAGACGACCTTTCCTAATTTTTCAATTTATTAGCACAATGCACAACTCCATGAGAAAAAGGAGAAGCAACAAATCAGTAAAATACATACGGGCATCTTGCACAACTTGTGATTTTATTTTTTATTTCATTGTTTAGTTTCATTGGTTGGACAGTGATCACAAGTCTGGCATTATGCTGAGCTATTGCATCATTCGTGTACCTTACGCGTATTGATGTATTTATATTATTTTAAGTTCATTAAAACTAGCCGGCAGTAATATTATCTTCTATTGAAAAGATTAAATGCGTGCATTTGAGTCATGAATCGATGAGGAATAATATCTCTTTCTAGCAGACAAATCAGAGATGAAAGGAACGATTCAGTCGAACTATACAGAGATTTTTTTGTACAGTATGATTCCCTGTTGGGATCCTTTTGTGGTAGGCTAAACGGTGCTGACAGCTGGTCGGCAGGCAGGGGCAGAAGTGAACCTTACAAAGAAATTGAATGCAAGGTACCTATATCCAGTTCCTCTCAAACGAGAGCGTTTCCACTGATGATATTAATATGAACGTGTGGTAGTGGTGGGATGAGCTCAAAATGTATTAAATATTACGTTGATGGAATCATTCCTCTCCAGCGCATGAACTTTCCTCTTCGTCGATCACTAAGCTTTTATTTATCTAAATAATATCCAAAGGTTTTCAGCCCCCAAAAAATATAGTAATATGTGGCGATCGAATTGAATAGGAAAATAGAGATTCTGAGAAGTTTTAAAAGCTTCATAATATACACACGTTTTATGAATTCGGAAATTGAACATGGTTTCTTCTATTGTGGCAAACACATCTCTATATAGATTCTTTTATTGCAATGCATTGTCGATATTATTGAAAGATTATAGAGTTTTAATCTAATATTGGGTCTTTGAAAATTCTGAATTTTGTAAAATCCTTCTATTTATGTCTATTAGTGGAAGCTTTCCTTAATAACTTTGTAGACTAATGTAGGCACGTTTAAATCTATGATTTGATTCACACAATATGTACCACTACCCACGTTATAAGTTATGACATCATTTGTGACAAAAGACGTAAAATAGAGAGAAAAATTCAACAGAACGATTGAATCCCAAAATATCTATTGGCAGTTAGTTGAGCTCCTGTGTACAATGTATTCTTTTTATTTTTACCATTGAATTATCACATTTCTGGGACAAAGATGGGTGTTCACATCCACATCATAATAGTGTGCACATAAGTCTTGTACATTGTGGGTTTTCATTGCAATTGAAATGCTGACAATTAATGGCTAAATATGTAGCGTGGGATGTGGTATTTCGTATTTATCTAAAATATTTGAGGTGCCAAAGAACGGAAGTTGGAATCAAGAATTGGTAACTTCATTGTCATCATCAGCAGGGACGAAAGATGATTTAAAACGGATATTGTCAAAGGTTTGCAATTTGTCGTCTGAGTGCTTTTGTACACTTTACCCCAAATATTATGCCATTAGAGTGTGTGGGTGGACCCATCGAAATATTAAATTATTTCATTAAAATGGATCTCACGTTTTACGACACGACTCGTCACATTCAATGATTCCAATATTGAAAAGCACCCACAGGATATACAATTCATTTCCTTTAATTCCTTATGTGTGTGTGTCCTTTTGTTTAGCCGAACCCACGCACACATACACTCACGTACACACACAACACATTATGTGAATTCTTTGGACAAAAGGAAAAAGCCACCGGCCAAGCGCATCAATTCCAGGCAATCCAGAAGGTAATAGATTTTTCCTCTAACTCAAAGGTACAAAAACAATGAATGCCTGCTCCAAGAATGATATGGCGGCTGCAGCAGTTCATGTATGACTTGCTAAAAGGAAAATTGAATTATTAGTGTTGCTAAAAGCAGACGTGATTTACTGATTTCTCGTCTCCATCCAATATATCATATACGATGCGATATATACGCTCATTCAATGGGTACTCTGTGGATGAACAGAGCAGAGATCTCTTCCTTGCCTAGTCTTTTTTCTCCTCATAAAGTTTATGAGGCAGGAGCACCACTAATAATAAATGTCAGATGTGATGCACACAGCGGTTGATGGTGTCATGAGTGTTTCCCGTTTTCCGCATGTTCAGCCATCCGTTGAGTGCCACCCAACCGTTGGTCTGTCATTTGCAACTTCTCTCTACTCATTCATGGGTTTTATCGAGTCGTCATCCACTATTATCATCATACCTACAACAACCAATTCTACTAGATAAAGCAACATGAATATATACGTAAAAGAAGGTGTTGACTTTGGCATGAGCTCCAAAATCCCTGTTACAACGGAAGGAAAAGAAGTATTCAAACTAGATACACACTTGCAATGATGTAAGCACCTTTTTGCAGATATGTAGCACGTTTTATATACATGCAGCTTCAGAATTATTCATGGTTAAAAAATACTGCAGAGGGTGACATGAGCAATATGAAAATACTTTCACTGTTGCTAATTGAATCTGAAGTTTCGATTGACATCAGCTGCATCCGTCAACTCATATTAGGCTTGCTTTTCCAAAAACTTTTTCAGTCTTGACACTTTCTGCATAAGGTATAAAACATGCTTTCAATATATCAGTTCCTGATTTCCGAATAAGGCAAAGACTCATGACTTTTTACGTAGAATTAGCGACCCTGAAGTTAGAGAAACATGGAAAAGCTCCTGAATCACGTAATTTTTGGAGCGTCGATATTATTTAAATACTAATACATTGCAGCTTTCATTATAGTGTTGCATAATATTTCACAAAATGCATCAAATACAATAAACGAAAGGTTGATGTCTCCCCCCTCTCCTCAAAGGTATAAAATATTTCAGAAAATAATGTGATTTACGCCCATATTACCAATTCATGCGATATTCAATTAACCATGTTAATAAATCTTGTCCAATGCTTTGGCACACCAGCCAGGAAGGGATCGGTTTTCTTGTTTTTATGACAAGAATATGCTCAGTAATAAGCATTTCTATTATTATTATTATGACTCCATATTATATATGATTGGATTTAGACGAAACAATATTTTCATTTACACAGCAATGGGTTTTGTTAGCCTTGCCTAAAATATTTACCATTCCCTCAACTCAAGGATTCTTCTTATACGAAAATATATTATCGAATATAATTTCCCGGAAACCATATTACTACAACTTGCATAACATCTCTCTGGAAAATCATAAAATGGTATAAATAACTCAACATTTATATCTGCACCTTTCTATTCCATATATTCAAGAAAGCTCCAAGTCAGAATGGATAAATACCCTCACATTTTTGCAAAGCCAGAAAAACGAAGATGATCGAACGTAGAAAGTGTTGGCATATTTGAGTTTACGATTCTATTGAGCATTGAAAATATCACTATTATTATTATGATTACCATTACTTCAAGTGTTATTGTTATTACCCTTATAAAGCGAAATGTAGCCGACGAGTGGGCATTGCACTGTTGAAAACCTTTACATTATGTGATTTACTTGCTCGATTCTTCCATGCCAGATCTACCAGTTTTTTTTCTTGAGAATTTACAAAACTGCCTTTTTCAGATACCACCTACAAATCCTTATTTGATAGCAAACGGATGAAACAAAATAGCGAATAGGCAGACAAATGTTCAGTATTTGATTTTATTATATTTGTCCTCTCTTTTTTCTAATCTTATAGCCAAACCAATAAAGTAAAGCTAACAAACAATGATCTTACATCATTTGATGTTTAAAATATATGATAATAATGAATTCTTAGAATACTGCATGGCTGGATATGAGTTGCTTGACTAAACAAAGTTTAACAGTCATCCATTATCGGTAATATTGTAGTAATAAAAAAATGGTTTTTACTTCACTGGCCAAAGTGCCAACTAAGGAGTGATTTGCTTGGGGTGTAAAACAGTTGTAAAAGCTTAAAACGTCTATCATCAGCTCTATAGTTTTATACACACCATTTGAAAAGTCAACATGTTAAACTGCTTCTCACATCAACTTCACCTTTAGCATTCGCTTTTATTACTTTTTATTTGCGAGTGTCATCATTGAGCAGATTGAATTTTAAATTATTATTTGAGATCATCAAAGATTAAATCTCTCATCGCGATCACACTCTTGTGTAAATTAAAGCATACGTTTATGGTTTTATGACGCTGTCGTTGTTATTATATAATGCCCAGTATTTGCATAAATTTAATTATTCATTCAGTTTCCTCACAGCACGATTTCACTATTGAAATCGCAGTGGTGTGATCATTGATGTGATTTATTTCTTTATTGTGCCTGTCTGTTTATACACGAACACTATGTTGTGGTTGTTTAAAAAATATTATTTCGTCTGTATGCAGTTTTATTGATCTGCTAACTACAGTGCAATATATTATACACAACTGTTATATTGAGGAAAGCAATTTTGATCTGATGATGCAAAAATATTTTTTTTAAAGTGTGTACGCAGCAAAGATCTTATAGAACCTTGTCTCTTTTGTCATTATTTTAAAACTGGGAAAGGCAATTTTGAATTGTTATCTGTGAGATACACACCCTGCTTACGTTTATTGCAGGGAAGGGTCGCAGCAAAATAAACAAATTCTATTGTTTTCTTTGACAAACGGGCATAAAATTTAATAAACTCGCAAAGCTTAATGTTTACTGGAATTGGTTTCGAAATAATTATGCGTAACTGAAAAAATACTTTTGACATTTGTTGTTGAAATGCATGGCAAAATTCAATCTGGACATTTTCACAAGAAAATGTTGTGATTTGATAGGCAAATGAGAGATACACTTGTTTGGAGAGAGATGATAGTGTGCCTGCTGCTGTTTTTCTTGATTTAATAATATGGGACACAAAAGATTGAAATTGATATATTGTTTTTAATTTGGATCACTTTAGGGATCTTTCGTAAACGGATAAACTTTACACCACTAGTTTTGATCCAATACATTTATGAGCCGAAACGACTTTTACTTGGGGATACTGATGATATTACAACGTTGCTCGTGTGGTGGATGTACAGGGCATTAGATTCGCTGCGTATTTATGGTTTATGTAACTGCATGTATGTGTGTGAGGAGGATTCAGCAGAGAGGATTTTCAGGGACAAGCCCAGGATGAACCACTTTCTACATCCCGGCACGTTCCAAGGATTCTCTTTTTTCCACTCCTCTCCCGTTCTTACAAATCAACAATCGTTTACTATGTATGAATCCACACATTTCTGTCAAAGTGGGAATCGGCAGCAAGAAAAAAATCCAAGCTCACAAAAGCAGACAATAGCAGGGTGCCATTTGGGAGAGAACCAGCAATTCTGGTAGTAGTACGGTAGCAAAAGAAACGACGTTGTTTTTTTTTTCAGTAGCATTAGTCGTGAGCATTAGCAGCGTTTTTTGGTAAAGTCCGTACGAAATAGCCCACAAAGCTGTTTGTGGCATTTCAGTAGAAAGCTGTAAAGTAAAGGCGTTAGATCTTCCCTCATTCTTTTCCTCATCTTCCAACTTTGGAGAAAAGCGTATGATTTTTTTGTGTAATATGTACTTTCATCACGTATTGCATTATTGATACCGTTGATTTTCATGTGGAACACTTATACAAGCGTCGAAGAAAAAGTATCAAATGAACAGTGAAAACGTTTGATGATAACGAGCATGAAGATGACTCTCCCTCTGAAATGGTGCCCATAATATTAATAATAATTTCAGTACTAAACCCACCGACCTTACAGAAAGTTGGTTTATATGATTTTATTACAACTATTATGACTGCGTTACGACTGATGACTGAGAAAGGTGGTGTCTTTGTAGCACACATAAATAGAAAGGATGATGTCGGCACTGTGGTACTGCTTATACTTGTCCTTCCATTATGTCTGATGGAGGAGACATGTAAAATGAAAGAATGTTTGTGACGTGACGAATTGAAATGAATGCGATAAAAGAAGGTTCCCGCTCAATTTCACTAACCTCGCACTCCTTTCTACCACTAATGCATGTTTATTAAAACTCCCATGATGATGATCATCATCATTAGCAATGGGTGAGCTCTTGTATGAAATGCTTAGGCCGTAATTGCGTGAATTTACTTATCAGTCTAGCATCAGGAGGAAGAGTGAGTAAAAGTATAAAAGTCGGTTCATAAAATAAATTGTTTGTGTATACCGAACAAGAAGAAACCTCTCTTGTTCTTCTAGCCAGTCAATATATACACACACGCTTATTGCGTGCATAGCATATGCAAACAAATTCAACTAGCTTTGTCTCTGTCTGCTGTACTTGTTGTGTGAGATAATTGTTTTCCATCTCATTGGCATGCAGGAAAAGTAGCCAAATTAAATGAATAACTTTGCACATTCACTTCACTGCTGGCAGTACATTGAGCTGGAAATGGGACATCAAGATAACAATAAAAAAGGATTTTCTTTTTTGTAAATTAAAATTGCGAGTGTAATATTATGCAATGTGTACAAAATGTGTGATGATAGTTAATGGGGTGAAACAGATGGAATTTTATTTGGCTTTGCTGATAATTTAAATCTGAAACAGCCGCTACCATTGCAAGTTTTTATTTTATGTTTGTTTGTGTACCTGTTCATGTAAAGATGGAATATATAGAAGCAATAAAGAGTATCAAATTGCTCATTGAAATCGTAATTCTGAGGACATGATCAGAATTTAAATGATGAAATATGCAATTATTTTGTGAGTAGGATAAAAGCGTTTAGAAGTAAACAAGCAATAATATTATAGCAGAAACAAGATAACCTGGAATGCGTTGCTTGTTCTTAATGTGCACACACATAAATTGTTTACGTCGGTATTTTTTTTATTAATCTTCTGGAATTTCCTTCTTTTAAACCCATTCATTTTTAGGGGTCGCTATCAAAATATAGAAATAGAACACAACAACAGCTAATAATTCTACTGGGAAGTTAATTACTTGGAGATAAAATTAATGAGAAAAGCATCTAAACATGTAGATAATATGTTTCAAGCTTATCACTTTTTCATTTATTGCTGTCAGTATAGTGCGAATTGTAAATACAATTGTGTAGCATATGCTCATATGCTGGTAATTGGCTCAATATGCGATGTTGAAATGAATGAATTGTATAATACATAAACTATCTCCTCATGAATTTCGGGTGAGACGTGCAGCGCAATAAATTAGCTTTTACTGCGCCGTCTTAAAGTCCGTTTATCTGGGTTAATTACCTGGAAAAAGGGCTCATCCCCTGGCGTAACCCCACACATTCGTTTAAATTTCGCTAAACTGAAGCACACGTCCGGATGCAAAAAGTCTTTGAAATGGCTTTAATGAGTGTATGTTGTTATCATGCGAATTCTGATTCTGAAATAAAGCATAAGGTAGAAAATGCATATAAAATAGACATAGATCATTGCAGATTTAGGGAGAAAACGTCTTTTACATCTCGGATCTCTAGCTTTCCTCCTTGAAATAAATGAGTGGTGGGGTGCTTGTTAGAAGAAGATCAGTGGCATCGCATGACTATTTTATCTTGGGTTAATTCCTTTCTTGAAAACTGACTCCAAATAGGAGTGCGATAGAACAAGCCATGTGGATGCGTAAATGTATGCGTTAAGACAACACGCTGTGCAATTAACAAAGCGATAATTTGATGATAATGTGGGAGCTGGGTGTTTTCCCGTGTTAGAAGAATGGGTCGTTTAAAACATCGAAATGAGTGAAATGTTGCCAGTGAGTGTTGTGTTGGTGGAAGCTTCATAATTTATTGCGTTCCTGTTTACTTGCTCGGTTGTCTGATGTGTTGGCGTTGGCGGACAGCGAGCAATAGCTAATGTAAATGTTTTTGTGGTGGAGACGGTAAACGTTCACCTTAAAGGGAAGAAGGAGATGGTGGTGACCTCATTTCCTTCTCGTGTTATCTTAGCACATAGTTCTAAGTTTAAAGAGAAACATGCATATTATTGCCTATAATATTGCGGTATAACCGTTTGAAATGTCTTTGCCAACAGGAATAATTAAATGGCGACTTGAAACCTGCAATTTTTAAGCACTTTATGAAAACTTTCCTTTCAAAGCGAAAGGAGAAACAACTTTAAATGACCACAACTTTTAAAAACTTCGTTTGCTTCTTCTTTTCTCAAGCATTTTTATTGTCTACTTTTCACCTGCATCGCAGTCTGGCATTTAAATGTAATCTGTACACTGAGAAACTAGTAACTTGCACTGAATTGCATTGGATGATGGATTCAGGTATGCACGCATGCATATTTCTGTTTGTCATCATGAAACACGAAAAATAGATCTCACCAGCGTTTTTAATATTATCTACTGCAAGAGTGGGAAAACATGACATGATGACGACAGCAGTAACAACAAGAACGGAGACAGGATCTCAGAGACAAGACATGAGATGAAACGATGAGACGTAGAGCTATACGAACATCTCTACCAAATACATGTTTTGTATTCGTAATAGAAGTAGGTATGCAATGTGCATGAGGAGTGATATTTTTTATCGAAATAACAAGCTTGCAACGAAAACAACAAGTTGCTCGATCATTGTATTCGTACAACTCACACATCAACAGAATCAGAGCTAACAAGGTCTGTGAGAAAAATGAACTGTTATGCTTGGGAGGTCTCCACCTCATCTAGTTATTCAGCCATCCAGCCAGACAAATGGAAAAAGAAAACAAACCTTTACTTGATATTAAAACTCAAGTCGAGCCAACAATAGACGACTTTTATACCCCATAACGTATTGTATGTTCCCTTATCATTGCGATAGTGTAAGTTTCATTTGTATGGCGAAGCACATAATAAAATATTTTTTTATTTCATCAATTTCCCTGCAATTCATCACTTTCTCATTATTTATATCACTGCTGCGTGTTGTTATTATGAAGTATTAGTTATTATAATGCAAGGCCAATAAAGAAGCCAGACAGGGCGAGGGGAAGTCTTCATGGAACGTTGTAACAACAAACTCAAAGAATTCAAATGAATCATTGCATGAGTATGAATAAATGTATGAAATCAAAGTATTAAAAAGGCACTAGGAAGAAAAAGAGAGAGATTTTGTTGGCAAGATATATCATTTCTCTTCATTTCTAATTCCAGAATGCATTTCATGGTTCATTATGTTCTGTAAATAACAACTCAGCATTTTTATTATTACAATTATTTGATCTTGATGATCGCTTCACTATGTCATATTTACTTTTTAAAGACTTTTGAATGAATTTTGTAGGTAGATGATTGTATGCTTACTTTTTCTATGGCACGTCCACTTCTTTTATCACTTCCTCGAGATGCAAGTTATAAATTGAAGATGCTTATTTTGTACGTAAAATTTTATAGAACTGCCATTCTTTGTCTGCGTACGTATTGAACAAATGCTCACTTTTAACCATTTTCAAATTCGTTGAGTTACTTATATGGAGATA
The DNA here is from genome assembly GCA_034700605.1 of Willowsia nigromaculata. Classification (NCBI taxonomy): domain Eukaryota; kingdom Metazoa; phylum Arthropoda; class Collembola; order Entomobryomorpha; family Entomobryidae; genus Willowsia; species Willowsia nigromaculata. The sequence goes on from JAQIXX010000934.1 coordinate 14,726, forward strand.
ATTAGAAATTGAAAATCATACCGGAAGTTTCGAAAACATAACTAAATTTTTTTAAGTAAATACATTAAAAATGCAAAATGGTCTTACAGCCTTCTTTACAATATTTTATATTCGTGTGCATAAACCGAGATAAGATTTGAATAGAAACCTTGGACAAAGATTAGAAATTCTAATTTAGATCATTCTTTTGATGCATGTGCTTTTTCTCTCCTCCTTCTCCTCAATTTCCAAGCTCAATTATGTATTTTCATCTTTCCACGTTCATTTTTCTTCTGCCATTAGTTAATCCTGACTGCTTTTTTCCAGCGTTCTTCACGTACACTTTGTCAACTCAACCAATTTATTTTCCACTTTGTTATGCATATGTCTGTCTACCCTTTCGGTACACGCCCACAACGAATCATTCATGAACTTGATGAATCTGTTCTTGTCATTTTTGTCACTTTTATTGACTCTTTTACTGTTGTACTTCGTATGCTGTTCAATCTCCTGCTATTTGTTCGCCGTCCTTTGTTGATGTTATCCAGCAGCCACACGCGCTTTGCCAAGTTAAAAAAACCAAAGTGAACATAAACAGAAGTAATGTTGTATGCAGTTGTGCTCTTATAATATAAATGAATGGATTGAGACGACAATCCAAGTTGGCTTACCAATGTCATGCATTTGCACCATTTTTTCTCAGTCCTCTGTTCTTTCTTGCACAGCCCCAAATAATGAATGCGAATCTTCATTTTTACAGTTGTTTTGTGTACACTCCACAGATGTAAAAATGAATTTCAGGACAACCCTTTTGCCAGTTTTACAAAGTGATTTTGTTGACACGTGTAAAAATTTAGAAATACAATATATTACATTTCAGCATGTGCTTGCATTATGAATGCATACAGTGCGTACAAGATTTAATAAAAACAAAACCATTCCTGCTTGCAATAAAAACCTGCTCGTGTAAATTGGATTAAGTGAAATCTTTCTAATAATACAAATATTACGCACTAAAGAAATGGAAACAATTTCGTGCTCTCTTCTTCAGCACACGCTCGGGTATAATAATAACGATCTTTCTGAAACAACAAAAGTGTATGCACTTTTACAAACTAAAACATACCTAGAGACATGGTAGTTTATACAGTTGCTTTACTCATGCTAGTTTTTTCTAATACAAAAGTGCAATGTACTTTGACAATTTTTGGCAATGCTTTCTTCAATTAATTCTTCCGCCAACCTCAAGAAGCATTCCAACGCTAAAAGCTGAGTGACAGTGAAAGTCATTGCAGGGAATCGTGACGATGGGGGGTGATTTCGTGGTCGGTTAACCAGTTGGGCGAACATGCTGGTTTTAGGTAGAGGGGATGGGACACAATTTTCTCAAATGTCCCTGTCACGACAAGCTTTTTTCTCTCTCTGGACTCGTAATCGAAATGGCTAGTACTCTCACTGGAGACAGTAAACTGAAACGATGCTCTATCAAATCCACTTTGTATGTTGAACGGATACTTCCCATCAAATCACCAAAAATTCACATGTCTGATGGGTTAACGATGCTAACATGCATACCTATAAGGGTTTCAAACGACCACTAGAGGTTTATTGCCTCAAACGTAATGCTTACAGCCATATTAGCAGAAAGTACTTGATAATTGGAGAAGTTTCTCTAAAATTTCAATACTTTGTCGAACTTTGCAAATCTTATAACAAAAAAAAATCCAGTTTCTTTGTGAAAGCAAATAAATTATCGAGCGGACCAGTATGACAGCAGCATCGGAATAGTACAAATGAATGGATAGGGGAACCGGAAAACAAATCTAGAAAATTAAAGTGTCGCGTCCACTCCCTTCTCAACTTATACTCTGATTAAGAAAATCTCCCACTTTTGCTTAGAAAATACGGAAAAATTCTGCAATGAAACTTTTTAAGCTGTGTCCTCGTCTTTTCTTGTTTTTTTTTCTTATGAAATTTCATGTTGAGTAAAATACAACAAAAACATATAACAAAATTGCATCGCACAAAAAAACACCCTAAAAAGTTTTACGCTTGCAAGCAGTATGTGCATTCTTTATGGATTACATTGTTGATCTTAAAAGTATTCCTGGCTGTTTTGTTAGTGCAGCTACGTATTTACTTGTGTTTTACATTTTTGTCGTTTCTTCACTTTTATTACTTTCTTTCCTGTTTACTAAAAGAAAGTAACTCATGTACTTTTCCATTACGTGGAATATATAAAAAGTGAGTGAAATTCAGAGGACACAAAAATTGTATTGGTCTTATGGGAGGGAATTTGAATGGAAGATGCTACGAAAGATATGCACTTTCCCGTATACTTTTGAAGATAACAAAAGAATGTTGTTTTCTACAAGTATAGTAATCTAAACCTACGCGCACATTTTTATGAGAAATGTCTGAATCATGCGTTGCATACATTGAATACAAGAGAAATTGAATAAAAGCTACAACATGTATGATATAAAATATCAGCATGTTATGAAATAAGAGGACAGAGGACCTCGCACACCGGAAGTTGAAGATATCAAGAAGAAGCGGGTAGGATGTTAGCTTTTCTTCTTTTCTTCTCGAAAACGACAACACATCTTATATAATTTCTGTGCCTTTGGGATCAGTTTCCATGTTTTGTATGTTCTTATATCATTTACAATTTTAGGGGTCTCACAATTATAGCTGAAGTGCTGGTGGTGGTGGTAGAAAATGTAATGGAATCGCTGGAATTGTATGAGCATGTACGAGCAGGAAGTAACTTTTGCCCTAGCCACCCTCACATACGCACATTTCCTCTTTCTTATTTCGCTCCTTTTGTTAAGCTAGTATCATCACTAAGAAAGGAGTGAGTCAGTCATTCCAATTTCTACAAGATCAACTTTGTACTAATGCTAAAGAAAAGAAGTAATAAAAGCCATGGACTTCAATAAAAAAACTTTCTTCGTTCCTAATGGAATTGCTGTCTGTGAATGAGTGGATTAGAGAATCCCCATCTTCAAGAAAATCACCCATAATACTTTTTATGCACACAAAATAAAATGCTGACTTTTGGTGATGCGACAAACATTGATTGTGGTTTAAATTTGCAAGAATTGGAGACATAAGTTACAATAGCCACAAAACAAACAATTTACAGGTTTGCTAAATTTTTACTTTATTAATTATTTTCAGATTCGGAATCTTCTCATCTAGTCAACTCACATTGCAACTTCTGAACCCCATGAAAAAGCACTTCATAATACAAGTGGCTGTTAACATTCGTTCGGGTTGACTAATAGGGAAAATTCAAGGATTTGCATACATACTTCCCATACTTTCCCCATCTCATCATTTCGTCATCAAGAAACCTTGTGTAAAGCTACCAATCTCACATTACGTGGTTTCCATCAACCAATATCACCCTGCTCACATCATCATCCCCATCATCAGAGAAAAGAGGAAGAAACGAGACGTTCACAGGAATTAATTCCAGAGACATAGAAGCTCGCATAAATGTCACTGTCAGAACTGAAGAGTAGAGTACATCCGACGAGGCTGTAGGAAGTACTCAAACAAACCCCCTCACCTATTCTCTCAACTACCACCCCAATATTTCCCAGTAATGTTGTGCAGTAGATGACATCAGACGTTATCTGATCCGATGATATCCCAGTGAATTCTATTACCACGTTTTCAAATGATGCTGATAATGACGGGGCATATGCCACTTGACAGTCACTATTACGGTCTTTTTAATCAATCGTTTTCAACTTTACGTCAAGCTACACGTTTTTCAATTCCAGACTGCGATAGCGGCAACATCATTTCAACTTTTTCTATTAACGAGGCCACCACAGCAAATGCAGCAACTGGTCTTGCTTCGTATTATCGATTGAAAAAAGAGGACTCTCAGAATACTTATTGGAATCTAGTTGGACAGGAGGAACATCAGGACCAAAGTCTCTCCAGTCATTAATGCAATGCACCCCCAGAGATCTGATTTTCCTTGTTGAAGTTCACAATATGCATGCAATGCATCACCAGATCGAGTTCCAAACCGCTGAACTAACTAACTAGCCCTTAACGACCAGTAAAGCTCGAATTTCGACTAGTACAAGAAATCGGAGAAGTTTCATTTTTTATACGGAGTAACAAACAATATTTTCTCACCCTTGCTACCAGAGAAGTGGAGCCATACGGAACCAAATCGACCATATCAAGCCTCCCTTTTTTTCTTTCAAACTATTCCAGTAGTTGCAGCAAGGTATGTGTTATTTCTGTATTTGTTCAAATGTGTGATTTCTCTGGGTAAATTAATGAAAGTGAAAAGATGGGAGTATACGTTTCGATTATGCCAAGACATATATATTATGAAACATAAATAGTGATTTGGAAATTAACGCTACTGTGAGCAAGCAAAATGCACATGAAGATGAAAAGCACCAGCATGTATATTAATTTCTCTGAAATATGTAGGTTTTTCGCTATTTATTCTTCCACTTGATGCTATAAGACAGCCCTCATGTCAGTATGTGGTTTATGCTCTACGAAATAATTCTGAACAATAATGTGCGAGAACAAGAGGGAACCCTAGTGTACTGCCGCTGTGAATTAATGGCGTGGAATCAATTTTTGACTTATGAATTCTCATGTCAAAAGACTGGAGATTTAGTGAAACTCTGTGGTTTTCCGTGGTTTTATTTTTCTTTTTACACTTTTTTTTGTCCAGTCAGTTGGAGATGAAAAGTTATTTTTGTGTTCTTTTAGTTTCCATTCTAAGATTTTCAGTTGTGTCTCGCTTTCATCTCCAGTTCAGCAGTTACAGTGGAAAGATAAAAAAAGATTGAGAAAAGATGTATGCAAGGTAAACAGCCAGCTAGACAAAACAACTTCTTGACAGGAGAGAATTACGACGAGAACTACACCGCTGAGTGGAAAATATGTGGAAGCCGAGCAAGCAAGGGTTATTAAAATGGGGATGGATTAAGGATGTTTCAAGTACTCTTGCATTGTTACACAAAAAATACATTTTTATAACAACCTAGATGCGCAGTAAATTTCTGAGGAAAAAATTCTTTGTAATGCTCACGAATTCAGTGAAGATTACAAACGTGCGTTGTTGAGCGCACTGACAATAAGAAAACAGTACGGAGCTCTACACCCTTAGAACTTTACAGTTTGTTAATATTAGAGTACATATTTCACTGTCACAGTTTTTTGATGACCCAACGAACCAAGTAGACAAAGCATATGTATGACCCTTTGCAAGCTGAGATTGTACATAAAAATTTGATGCCACAGAAAAAGGGGGAAGAATTAGTTATTTCGTGTTACAATATATAGGCAATAATTTCGTTTTTTTCACTTGTATAAAGTATGCATGATTCTACACAGATGCGCAGAGAAGATGATAGTTTTTATGTTCAAATTGATTTAAAGGGTTCTCTGACATGAGGTGTACTTTTGGGTATGGTGGTGTGAATTGACTTCCAACTGTGAACTTCTTGTTGTAATTAACATTTCAAAAAGTGAACGACCATGATTGCACAATAAATAACAAGTGGTTATTGAAAAAGGTCGACATTGGTATGATGAAGTTACTAAAGAGGTGAAAAAGTCGGGTTGGACGATTGTACATACCTACATATGTTCTTTTGTGTACCGCATGGGGTTTCTCACAAAAGAAGAATGTAAAAGGACACTTTGGATAGGGAATCACACTTACATCACCGCCTAAAATACTCCTTACCATTAAAATGCAATATGATTTCTCACACGATAGAAATGCATAGAAAACTTCAACAATATGAAATTATTTCCAAAAAAAGTTAAAAATTAAAGCATCGCTTGTGTTAGCGCTTCTAAGAAAAGTCAAAAAGTCATTCCCAGTTGGTATATATTTATTTTTAGTTCGGCAAACATACGAGCGCGCGTGTGAATGTATGGTGAATTCAAGATTAAGACGTATTCCGTTTATTATGCCCGATGACACTTGAATTTTTCAATGCTCTGAAAAGATCTTTATTCTTTGCTGTTTTTATGCACATACACAGAATCCCGAGGGAAAGCTGAAGGAAAATTTCCAAGAGAAAAAATCTACTTCCAAAACTTTTACTCTGGATGAAACTTGAGTGGATTATCAATTGAATCAGTTGTATGGCATCACTCCCACTACACATTCGTCATCCTTCACATCTATAATCCAGCGTTTCCTGGATAAACATACGACGATATAACAAATCCAACTTTTACTCCAACTTAAAATTGATTCAACTTGACATCTTAAGCCAACCAGTAAAATTTTTGCGTACATCTGCTAGATGTCCGATTTTTGTACAAATGCTCTACACCTTGAAGTAGAGCGACAAAGATAAAAAACGACGTTGTCAGAAAGAATCTTTGCGCTTCTTATTTCCTAGTCGAGCTGTAAAAATACGTACTTTTGTCTGTCACCTCGTACATATAAAATATAAGGATAAGTTTATATCATATCAATTTTTCAAACAAAAATAGAATACGACATGTACGGTTGGAATTAAAGCTCAAGAAAAAACTGCAAGGATCATAGGAAAATCCCAAATAATCACATAGTCATCCGTGAAAGCAGAAAAAATCAACAACATTGTAAGCACCAAGGAATACGAAGAAGTCAACTAGTTGCTTCACCGGAAGAGCGGACTAGTCACATACTCTCGTTCTTTAAGTCTCTCAGGAATCTCAGGACTTTTTTTCCACTTTAGTCAACCACTCAAGATGGAGGATTCTTGTAACTTGTGCAGTGGGAACAGGAGCCAGAACAGGAGTAAAAATATGGGTATTGCTGGTATGAAGAGGCATAACCGTGGCCGACTGTCAATCACTGTCACCTCGGCGCTTTTAGCTATCATCACATCTGCTGTCTTCGCCCTGGACCTCTCACCTACTTATGACGGTAAGCTGAAAAAATCCTTACTACTTGGAAAGCTCTTCAAGTCTCATGCCATGTAATGCTCATGTGGCTAGAAAGCTTTTTTTTCTTGATTTGCCTCTTAAATTTTATGCTTTAACTTTCAAGTACTCTGCATTGCTACGTAATGAGCCCTCTACATTTCATCATACATTGCTTGTCAGCCGGGAACGGCTTTAAAATAACAAGAACGAGTCATCCCATCTCACTTAAAAATCATGCATTTATTTACGTAGTTAAGAGCTAACCCTTTTCTCGCTCTTCAATGAATGCTCATAAATTTCAACAGTCTTTCATCAAAAACTTTTGTCTTGTTGAATGATATCTTGGAACAAGCATGTATCTTATCTTGGGTAAGCATCTTATCATCATTATTGACTTTTTGTGTTCTTTTTTCAATTACCTTTGTGCACTTTAAAATGAAGCGTCTTTTGTTCTACACATTGTCACCAGAGATATATTTTATGAGAAGAGCAAGTCAAACAGATAATTCCACTAATCAACCATCAAAACTGGCTGAACTCTAAAAAAGCTTCTGTGAAGGTAAGGTTCACTATCAACGGATAAAAATGAAAACCCGGAGAAGAAGGAGAACTAATCTTATCATTTTTCTTTGTCTTCACGCAAGCCATCGTCATTAGATCAGCATACATGCTTCCATAAAGATTAGATTTATACGAAACATTATATGAAACTTCATTATTTCACCGGTAGCGGAATAGTTTGTCTCATATCCACACTAATTATCTGGATGTAAAGAGAACTTGAGAGCATTCATGCACAGTCATTGAATATTGATGGGTCCGCAATACAAAATCATCTTGACTGGTCGGTGTAATATAGCTGTCTGTAGGGTTGTATCGGCATCAACACCAATATTAAATCAACTTTCATTTTTTGCGTTCTGCACAACTTAATATAGAAAAAAACTATAAAGTGATGGCCGCCACTCATACGCTTCAATCTAAATATCATTAATTACACATTGTCTTTTCTACAATATTCACATATTATGCAGATAGAGGACCAAGTGGTTCGTTTAGCTCAACAAATAATGGATTCATTGCATTGATTGCCTTTGATAAGCGGCATCCCATCGCCGACATCATGATATCTTGTTGAATTTACTTTGCTCTTACACACGGAGGGACAGAAATACGCCTTCGGCTACCAGTTCCCACTCAACCAACATTTTAAGCTGTTGTAACAGAGGAATGGGGAGATGATCTGTAAAAAGGAGTCACAAATGCAAGCTAAGCAGTATTCATGTCAGTTGAATTACGCATAACAACAGTGGCTCAATAAAAAATGGACATTGAAGATCTGAGAGACCGGTAGCCCGTTTCAGCTAGTTTCACTTTGTCTGTGGTTTTTTTCCTCCTGGATAACATTTAATGCTGAAAGAATTGCCTGAGTCCTGTCCTGAGAATGCATCCTAGCATGGAGGTAGAATCACGAAAAGATATTACTCAACCTGTAGACAGCCGACATGACAAGGTTATACATGCACAACAAAATTGAACCAGAAGAATAAAAAAAACAGTGAATGCAAAAGCAACTATCATCATCCATTTCCAGTCCTTTGCTTTCTTGGATTTGGACGATTAGTTGCTACTGCACATACAACAATCATGTCTTGAAAATGCAAAGGTTGTGTAGCATCGTGTAAATCCACTGCAATAATAACATTTCGGGATTCTTTTCTTCCCTTCCTTCTTCTTCCTCTGTGCGTGCTCACAATATTCAAGCTTTCTTCCACCAACTCGGAAATTTCATGGCCAAGGTGATTGTGGCGAATGCGATGCATACAAATTAGGTTGTTGTGTAGTTGTGGCTGACAATGCTTAGCGGTAAAGTAAACACTATAATGTACAGTATTCAGGGTATATATTGCTGGCGGCTGCTACTGTGACTGGTAGTATAAAAACACGAATTACGTGTTTATAAACGAAATGTACACGTCGTGTCATTGTACTTTTTCCCTTTTCTGTCAGTTCATACGCACTACTGGAAGAGTGGGACTCCCTCCTTGTCTCAGGCTCTATCTACTTCCGTTTTTTGATGCTACAAAGTAAGTCCGTGATGTAATGACAACAATGAAAATCCGAAGGAGTCTAAGTTCCAAACATAGAAACACTGAATCTACTAGTGTTGGTGGATGGCATTCATTTTGTGGTGGTGATAGAAGGGGAAATGTAATTCAACAAAGGATTTGATGTTCTGCTAAGATAAGCTCTTGGTAGATAGATAATGTGACGTCTCTTGATTTACAAGAGCTTCGTCTTTCCTCTCTTTCTGGCTCTCTCCTTTTACTCCTTTCCCCGGAAATCCACCGCAGTACTCAAAGTCTTCCTGAAAATACAAACAAGTAGCAAGAAGAGCTCTTGTTGTTGTTGTATGATTTTATGTGAAGAGAAAATTCCGTGGTTTTTACTTTCTAGTGGAAGGTAATGTGGAAGTAAAAGTGGATTTTAAAAAACGGAAGGAGGGATGATATAAAAAAAACTAAACTACATATTATACATTGCATAGTTGCATTGCATGATGCACACACCTCAAGTGAAAAGGGAGTGAAATGTTTGCCTGATGGGAGAGGTTGAAAAGGGTGCGAAGATGGAAGAGAGAAAATCTCATTTGAGAAAGTGCTACCCAAAGATAAAAAGAAGCTAGTTATTACGGCTTTAGATTCTTAGAATAATAAGGTTTGATGGCGGTAGCGGGGTTGGTACAGATGATGGTAGAAACATCCTCAATATCCTTCCTGTGATGATGATTATGATAATGTAACTTTCATAGATGGGTGTACCTCAACTAACTGCATAGTATTTTTTCGAATGTGAACTAAACTATTTTTCAAGGTGGTGATGGCAAAATGAAAAATCACACAAACTTCATTGGTAGATGCAGGTACTAACTTGAAACATTTCGAAATGTTTTCAGCTTCAACGTGCATTTTAATCAGTTGCATTAGCTAATCCCTAATTTAGCAAAGGAAGGAAAACACAAAGAGTGATGTGAAGGAAATGGAATCTTTTATATGCATGACACGTCCTCAGTAGAGCACACCACCAGAAATCCACCAATAGAGTTTATGTCGCCGCACAGTCGGAAATTCATTCAAATCATGCATGTGCATATAAATGCATGTCTTTTCCATCATCGTTTAATCCTCCCATTTCGAAATTGGAAGAGAGAAAGTGAACGAAGGATTTTTAGTTTTTCTCATAGTATTTGGAATCCTGTAGGCGAGTTTTGTCAAACTCTGCTCAATATTCCCATTTTAAGTTTAACCACTTTTGAACTTGTATATTTGTTGTGTTTGTGTCTGCAGAGTGGAATCAGTATGTCCCACTGCGCTTCTAATTTTAGGACATAATACAATGACATGCTCGCCTAGAAAGCGCTTTGAATGTTTTCTCTGATAATGGTGATGCGACGACGATGTTGAAGAGTGAAAGTACTGTGGCAGCAGCAGGATAGAAAGTACGCGTAATCTACCAGTCTAGAGCCACTTGAAAGAATCACGCAGGCAGTCAGGCAGACTAGCCAACATTAAAGCTACCATCAACGCAACTTTATTCTGACTTCACATTTTATTAGGGTGCAATAATATAAAATGCTTGTAGGTGCATGTACACCATTCATATATATCTATACAATGTGTGCTATAATACAGTCCACCTTATTTCCTTCCGCTGATTTCCACCACCACTTATTTGGATCGTATCTTGCTTGCTTTCATACATGCGTACACTTTCACCCACCCTCTTGTCGTGAGTATTGGCACTTAAAACGCGGTTTGGTTTCGTCTTCTTCACATAGCCTTCAACAGCCACTTACTTTCACGTTCTTCATGCTGTGATTTTCTCATTGCCTGCAAAAATGCTGTATATCATGAAACTACGTGTTTTATGCTGTTGTAAATGCCTCGTATTGTTTCAAGCGCTGCGCGAATAAATATCAAGTAGAAAGTAAAAATGTCTCGCGGAAATACAAGAGAATGCAAAAACCTCTTCGCTTCATTTTGTGGAGCGGATTTAATTAATTTAAGTAAATTAAATTTTGTGCCAACTGAATATGAAACGAGATTACAAGTGTATGTAATAATATTAAGTGAAATGCACTTAATTTTTCAGGAAATTTACCGAAATGTGAATTGTTTTGAGCCAAGTCGTGGGTAATGTCGCAATGAAATAACTGTCATTTCCGGTGAATAACATTTCGTCTGTCGTTTCGCTTCGCATAGTCTTTCAAGTATTTTATGTAGTGTGGTAAATTACTTGCTTCACAACTAGCACTAGACGTTCTCTTGTTAGCAAAAATTCAGGTCAGGCGGTTTATGGGAGTTTATGCTTGCAAAATTCCTTTTCATTGATTTGCCAGTGTTTAATGCGGATCTATATAGAGCATGAGCACGAAGGAAAATTTACTTTGAGTGACAGACAACATTTCTGTATTTTATGGTCTTTTCTCCTTAACTTTCTAAGGAAATGGAAATGACGCATTTTGCGGAGATGTTTCAGCCAGTGGGCAATTAAACAATTTATGTGCTATTTTGTTATCTTAAAGGCAGTAGAAACCTTTTAATTGACACAATTTACTTTGTCATACGTGAGTTTAGCTTAAACAATTCAAATTAAAAATTTTATTTTTATTGTGTTAGACCAAATCAAAATCAAACAAAAATTAAGTAACTATTTAAAATGGAAATTCTGACCTCTGTTGGTGGTACAAATGTAGTGTGGCATAACCTTCAAATAAATACAGACTTGACCATAAATGCTTCCTTAATGTTCAGTCTAGGCGGTCCGGATGTTTTAAATTAGTGCTTATCAACAGCCTCCCTCAATGGCAAATGCAAATTTTATTTAAATCTGGACGAAGCCAAAGAAATTCTTTATGCAAAGGAAAATAATTCAGAACAGAAAGAGATATGCGAGTTCTCTCGTTCTAAATCAAGAAATCTTACAACCATAAAACAACTGCTGCTCGAGGGAAAAGCTTAATAACCATGTTTGGGTAGTGTTATGCATAACATATTGAAAAGGAACGTATGTAATACACGTTGCATAACGCAAGGTTGTTTTATCTTGAGCATCTTGTTTCTTCACGGTAAATAGCTTCGTATGCATATGTGGAGCCAGTCGTCACCGATCGAAAAATCAACGAATCCCTAGAGCATGACAAAACGTCCACCAAATGTCGTATAAGTATGCATCATGTCGCCCGTTTTTTACGGTTTTGATTATAAGCAGAGTGCTTCATGACAAAACGTGAACAATATGCGGTTTCTGGATTGTGCAACGGGAAAATACTAATTGTGTAGGAGAAAAATGTAAGCAGAAGGATTTTCATCAAAATTTATGCGAATTTGCCACGCATTTAAAACTCACAGATTGTATTGTAGCCTTACGCTGTTGTTGGGTGCTTATTCCTTGATGATATAGACTTATTTTTTTCAACATTTCTCAGTATCACTCGAGTAGTGAGTTTATGGACATGCTCCAATACCACTTTTTACGTCTTGTTAACTTTAAGAACGGAACAATGTGATGGTATGATTGCTGCTCGTAAAAGGTTTTTATGCGAAGGACAATTTTCCCAGAGCTCATTTACTTTTACTTTCGTTTATTCTACTTTATTGTGCTTGAAGGTTTGTTTTGTAAAGTTGGCTCAAGTTGACCGTATTGCCTATATTACTGGTCACTTCTAAGGAGCGTGCGTTTATTTTCAGCTACAGAGACAACGCAACAATAAAAATAATAACCGCTGTTGGTTTTAGTTTAGATTTTATTTTATTCATGGCAGTAAAACATGGTATCATGCATAAATTGCTATTAAGAAGGTAACTTGTTGGATTGGACTATAAATTAGGAATAATCTCAGAGTCTGATCTAAAACCATGCAACACATACATAGCCTCTTTGGCATGACTCGTGAGCCAAGCTCAGACTACATTTCATTGGAAACTGAAAGTTTGCATGCAGGCAACCATTAATTTGTGAGTTGGTGAGCCAGTATAGTTCCTTTCCTCCCAAAGTTAGCTGCCAAAATCAAAGATATTACAGATTAAAGCTGATACTCCTTTTAACTAAAAAGCTCATAGTTAAGGACTTGTTTGTTTGTTCTAGGGTATCGCAGTCACAATATCACAATATACCTGGAGCATGTATTGTATGAGCTTCAGATGTAGATAAACCAAACACCAGTTTACTGGTATGAATATTGCCTCTCCGTGATTTTGAGTGAAAATACAGTCATTCTGGCCATGTGTTAGTTATAGAATACCAGCTAGTTGGTGACGACTTTTGCTGCTCATGTTCTTACTGATTCTTGTCTGTTACTATTATTCCACACGACTCCTTTCATAGAACAGCTAGTCAATGTGAAGAATACTTTAGAATAAATTGCTACATATGTTTAAGCGCCTAGAAAATCATTCATCAATTTGGTGTATGCAGATGACAAACGAAGTTTTAAAACGAGAGAACTGAAATAGTTGTTCTGATCAAAGATTATTATGCATTGGAAAATATTTTACTGCAGAGCTACTCAGAATTCAAAAGTGCTAAGCATTCTGAAAATATATGAATCGTCTCCTGAGAATCAAAAGAATGTGTGGTGTTAGTGAAAATAATTATTTTCCAAGAATTTTTCCCAGTGTACTTTAATGAAGATCAACTGGTTGAAAGGAAAATGCATAAATATGGCTTTTCTTTTGAATAAACGTCATTATCATAATATGAAAGGCAAAATGATTTGTATATGCATGCAATAATCATCGTCATGTGGAAAAAGTTTTTTTCTACCATGAGAAAAGAAATGGTAATGTAATGGATGACGTTCATAGGGGATAATGAGATAAATTGAGAAACGAAGAAATGTCTGTGTACTACCTCGTATTCATGATAAACTAAAAATATAAAAACTGTACACTAATGCTTTTCAATGAAATGAAAGAAAATGCTAATGTACCCATGCATGTGATGATTATGACAATCATGAAGTATGTGATACACATGCGTGTTTGTCATGTCATGAAATGTGATGATATTCTTTACAGCCATGACAAGCCTTGACAAGACTTCACAGAAATATTAATGCAAGAACTGTTTCATTTCATCCTTTTAGGCGATTTCTCAGTAAACACTTATGCATACGTTACTACATATTTTGTGAAGGTATTTTGCGATTGTATCCGTGTCATGCAAGGAAATGTCAAATGGGAAATTATAAAATGAAGCAATGAAAAACACGTTAGGATGCATGTACACTGGACAAAAACTTTTATTCCATCAAAAGCTTTTTATTTCTAATTAGTAAAAATTTAAATGGTGAGGACATAGCGTTGTGTTCCATTAAATATAATGTAACATGTAATGATGATGTCCAATGTTAAGTTAATCCTTTCCTATTTTGGACACTAGAATTTTTGATAGCAGTATCAAGGCAAAAGTAGACGGATACTCACCAAAACTGCAATGTTGATGGAATACTGGAATTGGTGAAATATTGTCATTAGGCCTATTTTTTGGTGACAATAATTTGTGGTGGTTAATTCAGCACATCAAACAGTCTCTATTTGTTTAAGCTCATATAATCATGTACATTGAAATGTGATACTTTTATTTAAGCCCTCTCAAAAAATTGGATGCCAAATGAGAATTTATCGTACTAAGCATTCATTTTAAAATCATGTCACAAATGATAATTTGCCTTCCTTTTAAGTCTTTGAAATAAGATCTGCTTTCATTGGGTTCTCTCCTGTAACGATTCAATTGCGTTTCTATCAGCAAACTTATGAATGCTTTCACAAAAAACCCTGCAGCCAAAAACGACTTTTGAAACTTGCTTCAAATAGAGACGGTGGTCTGTGACACAAAATATTTGTATGTCTCATGTTTTCCACCACACAGCCGACGCTAGTCTCTGCATAATATTATGCCTGGTTGTATTGACCAAAAGGGAAGAAAACTTGTCAATAGGTGTCAATAGAACACGGAGAACATAACAAAACGACAACATCAACAAAAATGAAGTTGTTTGGAAGGAAAGGATTGTATCATCGCAGCCGTCATCCCATTCTATATGCATAGCCCAAAAGTAGAAAGAGGACCCAATTCCAGAAAAGGAATGGAATGACAGCTTAGTCATTGACAAGCGCACAAATATTCTCAGCCAGCACTATTTCTTTTGTAGAACAAGTTGAATGTTTTTTAAGCTTGGACAAAACGAGAAGATTTTCGATCAAAACTTGCATGCACTTATAGATACATACTTATTTTACACACAACGTGAAAGAAGCTTATCAATTACAAGATTAAAATTATCGGTTCGTTGGCACTTGTGTGACATGACAATTCATTCATGTATCGACAAAGACGATTAGATGATACATCGTGTCAAAGGCAAATGTATACTCTTTGCATTTGCATCTCATTTGAACCAGCCTGCTCCAATCCTTCCACTATTTTTATCCGTTTCAATATCAGAAAATAACCTGAAGCTATTTGGTCATAAAGAATGATATTATGATAATGCAAACAGGAACCTGGCAATAGGAAGCAACTTATCGTAGTGGGCAAAAAGAAACCTTCATCCATACCCTGACATTTTTATCGACTCGAAAATTCCAGACTTTGCCTCAAGCGTACAAAAGCATAATATACATGTGTATCGAAATCGAAACATACAATATACAGACACACCTAAACACTTGACTGTTATATACCATACGCATATTTATGGAGCATTGTGGTACTTCATAAAACTTGCATGGCATTTTCGCTCCCTCTTTTTTTCCTTTTCTTCTTCTCCATCTCAATTGAAATTCTTGATAGAATATTGAATTGATGTTGCATGTTTCAGGGAGGGTCTATATGTGTTCCATGCTTTGTGCCTTCTTGTTCTTCCGGTAGTTCCCTATGACTGAACTTTACCTTGACTTACTCACCATACCAGTATATCCTACCACCACCGTAACAGTTTTTTGCTACTCACTCACGTTTAAAGTAAGTCAACTACAAGGACAGGTTTTGATCCTCTACAGAATATTATTTGACTTTCGGTTTGGTTTCTCTTAGTGAATCCCGAATGTTTGCACTTCTTTCTCTCTTCCTTTTTCTCCTTGTATTAGTTTAGCGTATAGCTGAACACGCTTCTAATGCCGGATGAGAGAAGCGAGGATGGCAAAAGAAAATGAAAGTGAGTTTCAGCCCATAAGAGCATGAATGTGTGTAACTATCATGATGATGCTGCACCAGTCTACCTTCCAGAGATAATTCTGGATTCAACTGTGCATACAAAAGTGTCTGATTCCCTGCCACCACTACTGTTTAGATTGAGGCAAGGTTACATAATAATAAAACGAGAGAAAAAAGTTTTCAGGAACGGAATGAGGAGCAGACTTCGGTAATACGAAAGCGAGATTGTATTTGTTCAAACATACATGCATACAAACTTATTTCTTATTTTGTTTTATCTGTAGTAAGCCCAGAGAAAACTAATATCACCTTTATAATATCATAAATGCATTTTATAGAGCACCATATTAAAAGAAAGTAGTGAAAAACAAGGAATGTGCGTCTCTGGATAGTGCAAATACTTATATGCACACGTACAGCATTTCTAACGTAAAGCGAAACGAGAGAGGGGGTTTCTCTTTTCTTTCGAGTTGACTTTTCCTTCTATGTGGATGGGGAAACCAAGAGGGAAAACGCAATGTTTGCTCTTGTGAGTGAGTGCACACACATAACACTGCATCATAGTCAGAAGAAGAATGAGAGAAAGAGAGATGCAATATGTCCAGAATCTCTATCGCATGGAGGAAAGATGAACCCGAAAATCCGAGGAATCTTGAAGAAGGCACACAGTACAAGAGACAGGGCAACCTTGCACTAACACTCCAGGATTTTTGTTCTTTTCCGTCATGGAAGAATATTAAGTAATAATATGTCTATTGCTGTAACTACCTTTTTTAGTGTTATCAGATCTATCTTCTTATTCACTTGTGTGTACATACATGTAGAAAGGAATCGCAATCGGATTGTGTGTTGTCTTGTCTTTTTTCATTTGTGTCGAATGTTTTATGTCCTCATTTATCAAGAAAGAAGGCTGAAATATGAGCTGATGGGAGATGGATGAGACTCTCGAACAAAAAGGAAGACAAAAATCTGAGCTCCAGACAGCGAACAGCATCCGAAAGTGAAATAGCATTAGTGTTTTTATGACTTTATATTTATACCTTCTTTACACTCACAAATTCTTCTCTCTAGGGAGAAAACGAAGCTTTTGAAATATAAAGCCAATTTCGGCTTATAATATTTTTTATGAATCTGGATATATTAACGACACGAACGGGAATATGTCATGTGGGTAGTAGTATGACCAGTGATCGAACAGCAAACAAAAATATAATGCAAGCAAATCTCTCGATGAAAGCTCAAAACTGTCGATTCTCTGTGCATTAGTGGCAACAACAGAAACAGTCTAAAAAAATCGTCTCGAATGTATAATGTAAACATTTCAAGAGCAAAAATAATATGTTCATGATGATGAGCAAGGAAAAATGGGCTTGCTGATGGAGTCAGATAGAACTGCACAACTTTTTTTTTTATCTCATAGCCAAACAACTGGATTTATGAGGAGATTTTTCCAGGATTATATTTTCCCTTATTGGTTCTTAAAGATAGGAATTGTGATAGATTGACACTTATTTTCCAAGCGAATCCAGCATATTGTGTGACAGATAGATTTTTGTCGCACTAAAGTGTAGTTTCACTCGTGCTTTAAAAATCCATCCTTTTTCTTGTTCTATTACTGGGAAACTGCTTACCTATTTGTTCACCAGTTTGAGAACATCCATTCTCGTGCATGTATATTTGCGTGCAGCTGACATTCATATATATTCTCCTGACGCGCTTATAAAATACTTATTATGTTGTACGTTGTACGTAGTTCTTTCAAATTCTGTCCCAGTAGGATTTGCCCGTCTGTGCAAGTGAATAAGTACGTAATGGCAAGCAACGGGTTTTACTCTGCTGAATCGGCTGGAATGTCAGTTCTGCTTAGTAGACACAAGGAAAACTGTGCCCAGGGGTGCAATTAAGGTCGAGTAAAGGGTTTGCTCCTCTGGTTGCTCTTGCATAAATTATATGGATGACCAATCGCTTTTTGTTCATCCATTATTACAATGGAGCATTTCCTGTTTTACTTTTTTCCTTAAAAGCTCCAAACGACAATGACAATGACGACGAAATGGATGATTCTTTAGGGCTTCTAAATACTCCACTGGTTATGTTCTTCCAACTTCCTTCCACGAGAAAAAAGTGTAAGTTTATGAGCTGGAAAACATGACTCATTGTCCATAAAGAGCTATTTATTTTTGAGATGTTATAATAATTTTGTGTTGTGTGCATTGTGCTGGATGGAAAAGAAAGAGTTGAATTCGAGGGTAAATTTATTGAACAACGAAAATGGTCATTTGTGTACAGAGAGTGAGACCGAGTAAGTCCATTTAGTTGAATGATTTACGCTTACAGCTTCAAACATTTGAGCGTAATTTCCTTCCGTTTTTTCCACATCTTTTGTTTCAATATATTTTTGTTATGTACAATGAAGTCGTACAGTTGGTTGGAATGTTGCATTCAATTAACAGGAAATGGTTTGTCTCTAGTTTTTTCAGAGCCGTATAATAATTAGCGAGTGGAGAGAGAAAAGCCCTTTGTTGTATTAGCCCATCTCTATCATTAGTCTTCATCTTCTTCATGTACGGGTTCTACTGGAGTTGCAGTCACTTCCAGCTCACTATCGTCATTTTGGGGGTTGGTGGAAAGCACATACGCACGTTTGGAAGGAACAAATGTTCATGCTCTATAATTCAATAGGCAGATTATCAGGAGAAAAAGTGTTTTTGACAATGTCACTAGAGATTTTTTGTTTGTTAAAGTCAACTCATGAAACTCATACGTTTTGAAGGAAAAAAGGGAGTAAAAAGGGGAAATTTCTTTACTCACGTATAGTTTTTTTGGGAGCTTTTTAGCTCTGGAAACCCTAGAGAAGCAGCATAATAGTATTGAACACAGTGCTTACTTTCAGCTTTGTGTCAGTCAGCCCAAGCTCCCTATATGATATACGGATTGAGTGGTTAGATTGACATTGCTAATACTTTACAAATGGTAAGTTGACGCAACCTGGTCTGAAGCTGGCCTCCCCCATTCCAAACACTGCGTAGCTTCAATTTTCTCTTCGTAGAATTACTAGAGACAAAGTAGTGGTAGTGGAAGTAAAAAGAACACAGCGAATTGAATGGGCGATGCTGCATCGACATCATCATTGTTTTTAGGGGACGATGTTTCACCACATTTATCCAAAATACCAGGTCGAGTTCAATTTTTCAATGCATTTTTTCTCTTTCATTGCTTATTACTGGGACAGCATGGAAAAAGCGAGTTTTCCTCTTTCTCCCCTGCTTCATTGCTAAGTGTAGAGGAAAACTGTGTAGAAAAGTGAAGGTGGAGGAAAGGGGAATAACTGTTGGAAAATGATGTGGAAGCTGAAACATGGATACATATTTACAACTTTTTATACTTTTACTTTTATTATTATTGCTATTACGCCAGCATGGAGAATGAACTATAAAAGTGCATTCACCAAGAATCAAGCATTGAGCGAAGGTAATGCAGAATGGCAAATAGAAAAGTGACAGAGCAAGAGTAATAGTGGTAACAGGGAAAGTCAAACCTTTACAATGTGTAGGGAAGTAGAGCTCATTCCATAACCAACATCACGACCGTCACCCCAGAAAAAAAACTTTTTGAAAGTCAAGCAAATATATTACTACTCTGGGCTTTAGAGGAACATACAAAAAAAATTCGAAACTGTTTGCATTCCACCTATTCAAACTCCAAACTGATATTTTGAGAATGCACTGGAGAAAATATAGAATATAAGGAGACAAGTCTTACGACAACAGGGAGATTTTCAGCTGCAGCAGTAGAATGAAGTTTATTAGAAATAATGTGGTCTAATAGCACATCTATTCTCCCTATTTCGGCCATGCAACTATACGCATACCTACTTCCATTGACGTGAGTCGAAGGAGAATAAAGAGCCTAATTTTTGACGGATTTAAAGTGCCCAACACCCTCATCCCGTACGACAGCTAACAACTACTTACTCCACTATGCATAATATATAACAGTGCACACTATTTTGCGTAAAGTTTCACAGGAGGCACACGCCAACCAGCTCATTTAAGCAAATAACAAGTGAAAATAACATGCCTATAAACTACACTTGCAGTAATGCAGTCAAGAAAAGTCAACATTCAGTGAATGAAAGGGTTGCACCCTATTTGTTTTAGTTTACCTCTACTCAGAAGCAAGCTATCTGATTTTGTCAAAAAGCTACTCAACTCACTCATTGTCAATGAGTGTCTATAGTGTTAGCTATTGTATGAAAACTGAAAACTGAAATCAGTTCATATTCACAAAATGTCAGGATGGAATGTTGTGCATGCAACTGTTTGCCTCTCGTTTTATTTTCATCCACTCCCACTCCTCTTATCATTCTCAATTACAATAAGACTTGGTAGACGTGTATGATGCAAAACTTCAAATTGTTCCTTTAGAGTGTGTTTGAGAGATGAGTCAATGGAATCCTTATTACGATTATTATGAGAACGACAAGATGGAAAGAGAATATGGGAATTACGAATGAATGTGATGGTGCTGATGATCATGTTTCCTATTTGCAGTAAGGATTTGAACAAGCCTCTCATTGCATTTCTCATTTTATATGCCCTCTTACCTTTTCTCTATGCATACATTTTACATCCCATTTCTAAGCTTCACATTCTTCATTCTTTTTTTTTGCGCTCCATTTTTCTGAAATGAGCAGATTTTTCTTGTTCTCCAGAAACATGGCAGTTTCATTAAGCGCAATCTGTATGCCTGATGCATAGATAAGTCAGGTAAAGTGTTGGTAGCGATATGACTTGTTGACGTAGAGGGTGACAACAATTCTACAAGTAGTACATGAACAAATTTTCCTCTCTGAATGTTGTGCATAGTAATTTTGCTTCCAAAGTAGTCAGAGACAGTGTTGATGGAAGAGAAGCAGTAGTAATAAATATAATGATGGAAATGAAACGCCTTATTGTAATAGCTAGAGAATGGGAATTCCTCACTTAACTTTACCAAGTCTTAAAAACAAGACGAGAGGGACATTTTACTTTCCTTCGACTACCATTGTGATTATCTGAATGTATGACGACGATGATCATCATCATGTTGCTCCATCTCATTCTCCGTTTTTGCTCTTGGTTTCACTTGTACTTTCTGATACTAATACGAATATGCTAGTTAGAAATTTTCTGGGGATAAGTAAAAATGGAGGGAAAGCCACTGGTTGTGGTAGTATTGCAGGAGCTTCTTATAATAATAATAATCATGATAATAATAATAATTCCAACTCCAGCAGTTTTAGTAGCACTCCTTTGTAATAATAAGTGCATGACACAGTAGTGGTGTTTAAGTTTTAGTACGAGCCTATTTTCTATGTTGTGTATAGAGGAACACATAGACTTTTTCGTGGTTCACTTGCTTGTAATAATAGTGGCAATAATCTAGTTTCTCCTCTCCTTGCACTGGTATTGGTGTACTTTTTTCCTCACCAGAAATTCCACTAGATTTTCCGAGAGAATTCAGTTGTCCTTATTTGACAGAATAATTTGGTTTATGTATTTTACGTGCCTTTTGCTCCGAAAACAGAATGGAGGAAGCTGAGTAATGCAAGAAAATGGAATACTCTGGGATCCTCCGCTATTTTATATTTATCCATAATACGTATGTATGCTTACACCCAATTCAGTACACACACACATGTACTCATCTGTGTGAATTGTGAGTCTGCTTGCTCGTATAAATATGAACAAAAGTCATATTCCATTAAATGTGCCGTAGATACTTGTGGTTTCCAGCAGTGCTTGCTCCTCATGGATGGGAACTTTTTTCCTCTTTTCAACCATTTACTTTGTACAAGAAATTGTACTTTCTCTTTGCAATATATTAGAGTAAAGTAAAATTGCAAGTAATACGTGCATACACAAGCAAGCCCATCCCTATATGACACATTTATTATACTGATGGTAGGGAATACGACAAATAAATATTCATATTGTAAAGTGCTGCTAGCAAAAACTCTTGGTAAATTTTTTTTTTTGAATTCCGATACAAAGAATATGGAAACCTCCAAGGAGTTCGTTTTCAAGTAATAATGAATACAAGTGAGGTTTCTACGTTGGGAGGTTTTTGCTAAAACAATCATAAGAAAAGAAGGCAAAAATGCAGTAGGTTCCTTCTTAGGATCAGTACCAGTGGGTGTTACATTCCAAACTTGAATTTGCATTATTCTGACAGAGGCAAGAAAAAAACTGAGAATTTAATGCAAAGTGGATACGAATATGTGAAAATATATAGTTAGAGTTTCTCCTGCTAAAAGTTAAAACCTAAAATAGGAGTATAGGGTTAGGGTCACACTTTTTCAACGTCTACATTCATGTGCAACCTATTAAAAAATCCGTGGTCACATACAGAATATAGTTTTTACACCCATTCAACTTTTCATATATCCGTTTTCCCAATAAAGAGGCACAGTAGTAAAAACCTGTGTGTTCCGATTTTTGCTCAGCATGAAGCATCCTGAAAGTCATAAAGGAGGGTGAATTATGCGGAATTCAAAATTAGAAAATGAAATGTAGCCAGCTTATTTGCATAGGTATATGTATGTATATATTTTTGGTTTGCGTGCGTATCTTGTACCGCCTTAATAACATTTTTTAGTAGAGAAACTTGAGCAGAAAAGGTCCTTGTTCATCTTTTCTGTTGCTTAATATGCACATTAAAAAGATTTTCATGAAGACGTTAAAGAAAATGGCTGGTTATCATCAGGCATTGTATGAAAATGATATACTACAATGGATGTTCATAAATTCACTTTTTCTCTGTTTGTTTTGCCGACTTTCCTCTTATATATTACGATTTTACATAGTAGTATTTCAACGAAGGAAGAAACAGTGATACTTTTACACAGTAGAGTAGATAAAAACCAAAGCCACAACGAAGTTGTAGAACGGTTGCTCTTTTTTGCACAGTTGCATTAATGAGATGGCCATGTTTCCTCCTTTCACATTATTATGTGAGGATGGTATAGCTCCTACTGTGATGTCAGCTAGGAACATGAACTTTATTATCATTATGATATAATACATTAATTCGGATTTTTTTAGCAAATGCTATAAACTGGATTAATGTGTTCTTATAGCTAAAAATGTAAACCAGGAGGTACCTAATGGATGTCATTCTTTTGTGTTTTTTAGCTTTTTTTTTCATTTTGTATTTGAATATAGCGAGGCTATCTAGGGGTGGATTAAAGAAAACTGGGACAAATCTCGTTTGAGGTCAGCGGGATAATTCACAAAGATGAACATATTTTTATAGGTTTGCTTTAAACATAACAGTACCGTACATATTCCAGTAGAAATAATCATCATACGCAAAAATTTCTTGTGTTATGGTTATGAGTTGTGTTTGTGTAGTTTTTCCTTTGCTTCTAATTGGGAGCACAATAAGCCAAGAACACATTACAGTTGCAAAATTGAGCTTTTCAAATTTATGAGATAATTTTAAAGGTGGAAGGTTGCCTTTCTCCGATGGGGTCGTGTGAGGGTAAGACACTTTGGAGGGCGATTAGTCTTGTAACATACGGTCTTCATTGCCCATATCTTGTCTCACATTCTCCATCTCGCCTCAAAACAAGTCTCTCAAGTTCTCGCGTTCAAAACTCTTTCTCTTCGAAATTCTTTTCTCCAGTCAAGTTCAACGCGTTATTGTCGGAAACGACGGATAGGCCTTGCCTCTCTCCTACTCTGCTAGTAATTGCACTCCTTCAGCTAAATACGATTTAATTCCTTTGTGAAAGTAAGCTGTACTGTTATTGTGATGGGCCACACTTGGTGCTTCCATATAACATGTTTAGACAACTACTACTACCCTGAACAGTTTCCACCGTAGCTCGTATAAGGATTTCAAACTCTGGGAGAAGCCCGAGTGACTTGTTGTTTCAATAGCTGTTAGAACTCTGTTTTCTGTCCATTGTTTGTGATCTATGTACAGCAATTCAGTTATTACAGCTGTAGTAATTGCACTTGGGTTTGTTGCAGGAAATGTCTTACACTTTTGCTGTTACTTTTTTATTCTCCTTCTTCCTAAGGTAATAATGGAGATGTCTGTGCCTGCCCTTTGTTGAGGCAAACATGGGAACATTGAAGGTTTTTACTGCGATCCATAGTCCACAAGATCCTGTGCGATACAATGCCCAAGTGTGCTCTATGGCTTTTTTGTGAGATAGATTGGAACTGTTATATAAAAAGAAGCAATTTTGCTGAAGTAGCCACTTCTAAAATTGTTTAGTGGAAGAAAAGCAGAGAGGCTTCTAAAAATACATTTTGTGTGCACGAGAAAAGCAATAAATGATCCAATGCGTTTAATGCGTTGCCGATGCTGCTGCAAATATATTATGGGATTTTGACATACAGCGTCTGCATTAAATGGTTATAATACTAATTGCTTCTTGCAAGTTGGGTTTTACAACTTGTTCAACCTGTACCACTACAAGATACACACACGTTATCAATCACTTCTCCAAAACCAAAACACCATTACATAAAGGTTTTGAAAATACACAGGAAATAAAAGGAAAATTTATCGTACCTGCCATGTTCTTTTACTCATTTACCAATAACATCAAAAACAAAACACTCGTATACTTCAGACATGTAACATGATCATGATCACCTTTAATAGCATTTCTGTGAACGGAAGTGTTTATGAAAAATTTATGTTAATGATATTTCTTAACTGTTTTTTGTTGACACTTGGGCACACACGTGTTTACGATACAAAGTTACTTCCTCTACATAAACCTATAAATACATTATCGCATTTACCCCATTTACTGTACACATTGTCAAAATGACCACACATAACATAATCATTGTCCATACCAGTACACCAAAGTGGTAAAGCCAGAGGCTTTTTTCTGCTGGAAAGTCAAGCAGTGGCGTGTACAAAATCATCTTGCCACTTCTACAAAGGCGATGGTAAATAGAAACTAAAGCATCTACTAGGCCTTTCTCTTTTGGATGACCATGTGAGAAAACAGATTGCGTTGTGCCTCGATTCCAATTCTTTTGAAGACTCTAACCTCATCAAGAATAAAGGTACAAGTCATGTAGTAGCAAACCAGCAAGTAATGGAGAAAGTATTCGAGCAAGTGTGTGCACCGCACTTCCCTGGGTACAGAATAGCCTTTGACTTTGAGTTATGACGAGATAGCCATAAATTCCGATCTACTCCTAGAGCTTCTATTATGCCACATCATTCACCATACCATTGTAGCAATAGCGCCAATGCATGTTTCTCCAATTTTTATATATTTTCCCAAAGGATGGATAAGTGCATTAAAGTTTATTCCATAAATGGCTTGTGAAAGAGAAGAAGCTACAAGGCTACAAGGTTTCGGTGGATGAGGAAGCATAAGGAAAGGGAAAGCAAAAAAAGAAAAATAATGGATTGTCCAAAAAGTTGCTCCATCGTTACATTATATATATTTTTTCCCATCCACTTCTCCTCTTACCGTTTTCTCTCTGGTGGACTGCACACTCGAGTCTTTTCATAATTTGTCTACTATCTCATATATTACTCCACCCGTTTATCCTAAACTTTAACGTATTAAGCTCAATCTCTGCTGTTTATTGGAAGTAAGCCATGTAAGCATAAGATATCGAGGATAAAGGCTTTGTTTGTTGCTAATAGTCTTGTGAATTTTCTTGTGTATGTATCATTTGTTGAGAAATGAGATAAATTTTTTCTAACCGTCCTACTGATTTCCTCTTTTATATGATCATCCTAAGATGCCACTTCTCATACAGAAAAGGAAGAAGCATGTGACCATAAAGTTTACGAGCTGCTGTTAGGACCACTTGAGATATTTCATATTTTTTTTGGTTCATATCCTGGAACGTAGGACAATGCTAGACCAATTTCTATGGATTATCCTTGTATACATTTATGTCAACGGTTTATACATTACTTTTGCAAAGACGACTGCCTTTACAGCAGCCAAGTGGTTAGAATCTTGTAAAAAATATGCCAATATGTATGAAAATGGCGGAATTGTGCAAATATGAGTAGGAGTACTCGATTCACAACTCACAGCATTCATAAAGACATTGATGATAGGTCTAGTTTTTTGCTGTCATCAGACTCTTTTATGTAGAAAAGAGCGATTTCTTCCAAGAATTTCATCCAAAGAAAGTTCGTGCAGAATCATCTTGAAATGGTTCAGTTGTTGCACTCAGCAAACAAAGAAACAAGCTCATTTTCGTTTTCTTGGAGAAAAAACTACAAACTACATAGACGCTTATCTTTATCGACATCGTCATCAGGATTTTCATAGAAAAAGGGATATTTGAGGAGAATGGTCAAGGATGAGTGACCCAATCTAAAGAGAGTTGTTATTATTGTTGTTGTACAGCTTACGATGACTGACTAGGCAAACCAAACTGTTATTGCGACTCAGTTTTTTGGTATATGCACCCTGTTGTGTACCCTTGCCATCGAATTTGTTACAGTAAACTCATCTCTCTTTATTCTACATTCAAAGATGGACGAAACATCGTTCATCATCTGCACCCACATATACGCCCACCACTCATAACTTTTCAGAAAAAAATGTATCTTTTTTTGTACCAAAAAATTCAATGGAGAAAGCACACCACTCAGAAATGGAAAGCAATAGTATTTTTATCGAAGAGTGAAAGAATACAGAGAAGCTAATATACAGCGGAATCATTCAATGTATTATTGCGTCGTGCTGCTACATTTCAGCTTAGTGCAACAAAAGAGCATAAAAATGTAGTTGGATGGGTATCAATGTTAATAGCAAAAGAAAAAAATTGAATAAAAAAGCGAGTTAGAGGGAAAAAGAACCACCGAAATTGAACATTAGCTTTCTCTTTTTCTCTGCTGCATTGTATTACACGGGAAGGAAGAAGAAGCACTTCCTCAGTTGAGCATGTACAAATCATGTCTTTTGCTCTTGATTCACTTTCAGCTTCACTTTTGCTTTGAACTTATATCAAACTGGTTAGAAGCTCACATCATGTACCGTATAAGGAAGCGTCGCACACATACACTTGTCTGCCTTTTGCTCATCACAGTCATCGTCATCTCCAACCTCTTTCTGTGCAATCTTCACAAACAAGGAAATCCTTTTCTGTTTGATGCCACTGGCGAATATTGAAAAGTCAAGTGAAAACGAAAGAGTGTTTGTTCAATGTACATGGTTGCTGCTGCTATGTTGCTTCCTGTATATTAGAATAAACTCGCAAACGCATTATTCTATGGATCATGTACCTTATCTAATGCAGACAATGAGTGAAACTTTTGATGCTCAATGCAGAGAATCCTTTCTACTACTTTGTTATATGTACGTACGTAATTCAACTGTGATGTAAAGGAAGTTGTACGCGCTGGAACGTACAAACGTTTCACTGATATCAGATATCAAAGAAGTGGCACACTAAAAGTCGGGGATTGATGTTGGCAATAACTATTGCAGAACGAGTGGGTTAACGCAAACAGCAGAAGAGGATGGACAACCTTGTCTTGTCTTTCTCAACTTATTGGCTTGAGCGATCAACTATGTGTAACCCTTTAAGTTGGAAAAATGGAATTGGATGGAAACTTTTTTTCTTCGAAGCTCTAGCTCTACTTTATTTAGTTAGTTCGATAAGTAGAAAGTGAATCGCAGAATTTCAGGCTGCGTTTGTTGCAAAAAAACCGTTACTGGTATAGTCAGTATTGTTATGTAGACTTGTAAAATACGGAATGTGTATCAAAATGCATAACACCGTTATGTAGTGTTTACAAGGCACAGCACGAAATGAGGACTTTTATTGAACTTATTGGAAAGAAGACAAAAAACCGACAAAATGAAAGTAAACCAAAAGTGGCATGATAAATACATGCACATGACAATAAAAGTTTAAATCACTGATGCCAAGTATTCAAGGAACAAGCTGAAGAAGGGAATTCCGAGTAATTTCTTTTATTCAAACTTCATGCATATTTTGATAAAAAATAGTGAGTTTCAGGTGAAATATCTTGACATAAATAAAGCTTCATATGATTGTATAATATATTTTCTAAATTATTATCAAGTGAAATAGAAGAACGAGTAATTCAGTAATTCCTTATTAGCAACGAGTAAGTATCGAACCTTTCGTTTCCCTGAAGCAGTTTTCACGAATTAGATTTTACAAGCTCGGTGAGTCGCAGAAAGAAATCCTGGTGGCAAGAATGAAATTTCTACATACTTTTTTGATACTTTATGAACTGAGTAGTTATTTATATCTGGTGCTCTTTAGAAAGGTGAAAACAAGTTCTTTTGAAACTCAAAAACTTTCAAGATGTATTTTACTCGAATGCTCTTGGCTCTTTCTATCAAAATATAATGCACGTATTAACTTATTCCATGTAAATTCTTTTAATAGAAGCGTGTGTGAGTATATCCACGCGTCATACTTCATTCTACT